>CAWUFW010007960.1:760000-945487 GCA_963921515.1 Calotriton arnoldi
GCCCGAGTCAGCACCCTGACACCCAAGAGTCTGGGTGTGGGGGGTGACAGTCAGTAGCCAGAGCAGGGCGACTGCAGAGCGGGGATGACTGCCTAGCTCCCCGCTGTCTCCGGGGCGAGGAGCGGCAGGAGGCCAGCCCTGCGTGAGAGGGGGGCCAAGCTGGAGCCCCTGGAGAGCTTGGAGAAGCCCTGAGCAGGGGCAGCAACTTGCAGATGTCCCGCGCCACCCAGGGGGGTCCACCGGGGCACAGGGAGGCTCTTCCCGGCCTGGCTAGGGTTCGGAAGCTGGGACCGGACCCGGGGCTTGAGCTCCGTCTGGCGGGCTCCGGGGTGCGGGAGCCCCCGTCCTGCAAGCCAGCCGAGGGTCCGGGCGCTGGGGACGGGGGTCCATCAGGGTCCGGGGAGTCTCTCCCCAGCCTGGCTAGGGTTCAGAAGCTGGGACCGGGCTCGGTGCTTGAGCTCCGTCCGGCGGGCCCCAGGGTGCGGGACCCCCCATCATTCAAGCCAGCCGAGGGTCCGGGCGCTGGGGACGTGGGTCCCATCAGGGCCCGGGGAGGCTCTCCCCAGCCTGGATAGGGTTCGGAAGCTGGGACCGGGCCCGGGGCTTGAGCTCCGTCTGGTGGGCCCTTGGGTGCGGGAGCCTCCCGTCCTGCAAGCCATTTGAGGGTCCGGGCGCTGTGGACAGGGGTCCATCGGGGCCCGGGGAGGATCTCCCCGGCCTGGCTAGGGTTCGGAAGCTGGGACCGGGCCCGGGGCTTGAGCTCCGTCTGGCGGGCCCCAGGGTGTGGGAGCCCCCGTCCTGCAAGCCAGCCGAGGGTCCGGGCGCTAGGGACGGGGGTCCATCGGGGCCCGGGGAGTCTCTCCCCAGCCTGGCTAGTGTTCGGAAGCTGGGACCAGGCCCGGGGCTTGAGCTCCGTCCGGCGGGCCCCGGGGTGCGGGAGCTCCCCATCCTGCAAGCCAGCCGAGGGTCCGGACGCTGTGGACGGGGGTCCATCGGGGCCCAGGGAGGCTCTCCCTAGCCTGGGTAGGGTTAGGAAGCTGGGATCGGGCCATGGGATGGGGGTGGCTGGCTATCTCTGCTCCGCTGGCGGAGCGGAGTTCTCTGCCCACCCCTACTCATGGTGCAAGGCTGTTTGCATTGTAGGCAGGATTGGTTTTGTGCGGAAAGGACACCTTCCTGCTCACAAACAATCATCAGAGGCATTTGCCTCTTCCTACATGTAATGCAGAATGCAGCACACGCAGAAATATGAAAAACAAAACAAGTAAAGAAATAAATAAAGATATTTCTCCTAGTTGAGCCTCCTCTGGGGAGGTATACCATTTTGTCCACTAATTGTAAATCTGGGAATGTGCCAAAATCCATAGATGGATGCATGGGAATACCCGTTCCATTTGCGCTGCCTTGCATTGCTCCAGATTTATCAAGCCATGCAGAGCCATCCAAGGTGGCCTTGCGTGACTTGATGAATCTGACTTTAGAGTTGCGTCAGCCCGTGCGCCCCCTTGCAAGGGCGACGCAACACTATGATCAATATGGACCTCAGTGTTCCTTACAGGCCTGGACATGGATTTATTGCTGCAAAGAAGTAGTTCTGTTCCATATACTCCTGAACCTGTCATGCGACCTTCCTTTAAATAATGTTACTGAGGTAAACTAAGATAGAAATTAGTCAGGAGTTAGAAAGGGTTTTAGGCTCGACCGGTGCTGTCTTCAGCTGAGGCTTGGTGGTAATGTGTTTCAGGGGACAAGGAATGATTTCTTTGAAAACATAGGGAAACAATTGCATCAAGCATGGCTGGGGTCCCCAAACACATTAGGTGCTTGGATTTGGGGCCAGACAAGACATCCTCTCCCTGACCTTTGGGTAGAACATACTGAATGTAGATTGTAAACATTGTGGAATCATGGGAGGATAAGTTAAAGGTTCTGCGTTACTTGAAATGGAGCCCAGAATTGGACAACTTAGAGTCAAGGAAGACCTCAAGGTCCTTGTATTGTTGTTGGTTAACACAGACAGTGCAATAAAGACTCCAGCATGGCCCCTGGTCCCGCCAGAAAACAAAGCCAGTTAGGGTTGGCCAATAGTGCTTACTTTGAGCCGGTGATTGCAGGTAGGGCCCACCAGTACTCATTTTTGGTGACCAGCACTTATTTTACAAATAAAGCTTTGACCCAGAGTAAGAGAGGGAAAACATACGGCGGGGAGAAGAAGGGAGAGAAGAACAGAAAAACAGCCACAAAGGGAGAAAGCAGAAACTGGTGAGCAAAATGAAGGTGCAGGAAGTATCTGGTTATGGTTGAAAAAGGCATTAGGTGGACTCAAAACAATGCAACCTAGGTATTCGGCATGTGAACATTCAATTGCAGTGCTTGTCAGGTTCTCAGCAAAAATACTGGCCCCAGCTCTTATTCTTTTACAAATTAAGCAGTGGTTTACAAGATCTCACAACCCAGACTCTGGATGCACCAAGTCTTTAAGGGCAGCCCAGACCCAACCAGTGAAAGGCCATGTTCAAAAGGCTCAATGCTGCTATTTCAGGTGCCCCTATTCCCCCATCACTACATATGACTAGCAGTCATGCAGGTGACAAAGCCCAATTAAATGGACAGCTTCTTCTTGACTTGGGGGTTCTGACAGAGTTCCTTTGAGAACTGCAAGTCTTATGGGAACACCAATAATGTTGTGAGAGCAAAGGTGATTTTCTTGGGGTGGACCTGTCTACGAGCTGCATCCTTGCTAGAAGCTGACGCTTGTTCTGAAAAACCGCAGAGACAGTGTAACAATCCTGGTTCCTAAACTTGCATCCCGCACACAAGAATCTAGGCTTCTGAGGTTCTTGTCTTCTCACCATCAGAGGTAGTATCAGCCCCAGCCTGGTTCATGTATCGGAAAAGCACAAGTGGGGCAAGTGTTTAATCAATCAATCAAATATTTATAAAGAGTGGCAAATCACCTGTGAGGTCCTTTTGTGAATTGCTGGAGTGAGTGTTAGCACACAAAGGACTGCGGGAGCACTAGGTTGTGTAAACAACTTCCTTAAAAACACCAAGGGTTAGTGACAAATGCATGCAGACTAAGATCACCATAGAATCCATAATTGTAACTGAGTCCCTAGTACACGAGAATACGAACCACTATAGGATCAGGGGCTTTACCTGAGACGTTTGTGATCATTCTTGCCTGCACCATGCAAACGCCCAGATGGAGCAGGTAACTGGAACTAATGAGACATCCTGAAAGTCAGAGGGTGGTTGTCTACACATCAATAGAACAAGCTCGCACTATGTTGCATCTCTTGCCTCAGATCTTTTCCACTGTGAACTTGTTTCGCATTGTTAGAGTTCAGGGTTACTGCTGACCCGTGTCTGTTTGTCCAATTCACAATCACACTCTTTGTTGATGGAATTGGGGCTTGTCTTAGATTTTCCAGTTTTGAGTCTTGGCGGCTCATCTGTGTTCGATATGTTATGGTACAGATTTTCCAGCAAGCCTTTGGGTTCGGAGTCATTCAGTAAATGTGTGTTTGTCTTGTTGTAGATGGTTTCAAACGTAAAATCGTAGAATGTGTTATTGAAGTGTGTTGAGATGTCCAGCATAGAACATGCTTAAAGGGTGGGGAGGAATACGAAAGTGGCCTACAAGTACAATATGACCGTATTAGAAATATTTCCATTGTCACTGGCCATATACTATGAGTGACCCATATGTCAAAAATGACCTCTGGCATAGCAGAGCCATAGTTTGCTTCACCCAACCCGACCCATCAGCCCCAATATGCCAATACTTCCATCTCTGAGGCCAAGGATTACCTCCAGTATGCCAGGACCAGCATTTTGCCATAGGTGTCCCCTTATGTTGAGTATTACTTTTAACATGTCAGGGTTTGCATTTTTGCCAGGAGTCCTTACGTCAAGAATTACCTCCAATATCACAGCTCCAGCATTTTGTCAACCATGCTAAGAATTCACTCTGGTATTCCAGCACCATCATTTTGCTATAGGTGCCCATCTACCAAGAATGACTTCTAGTATATCAGGGCCTTCATTTTGAAATGAGTGCCCTCTCTTATGCTGAGAATTACCTCCAATATGCCATCAGCATCTCTTACCTTGAGTGCCCCCGCAATGCCAGAATTACATTAAGTATGTCATTGTCAAATTCAGACTCACAATCATTAATCACGCAAGCACAGCCTTCCTCACTTGAGCTCTCTCATAGTCACTCCCTCTCTCATTCAATCTCTTTCTCTTTTTCACTCTAACTCACATTCTCTCACTTACTCACTCTCACTCACTGCCATTCACACACAAACATATTCATACTCATTGGTTCTCACTCTCACTTACAAACACAAAAACACACACTCAACCTTACACGATCACTGACTCTCACTCACTCCTCCCTATGTACCGGCGCTCTGCTAGTAAATACGATTCAGTGGGCCCCTAAGGCCTCTGGACCCTGGTGCTATTTACACCAGCTGCATGATTGTGAGCTACACCCTTGACTCACTTCCAGTCCCTCTCACAAGCTCCCCCGATTCTCTTGTAAATCACTCACTCACACTCCTTCACTCATTCCCTGCACTCACATTCACTTGTTCATACTCAATCACGCTCTCTCATTCCCACTAATTCTCACTCAGTTTCACTCTCATTTACACTCTCAAACACACTCACACATACACTCACACTCATTCACTCTCAATCATTCACACACACTTGCATACCCAAATAGAAACAACCTTTTTTTTACTGCACCTGCTTTGTTTGCTGCCATCTTGGAAGCCCCATGGCAGCGGCTGAGCAGGAATCTTTCACTGGACATTGGAACCAGTAAGCCGTGATTCCCAGCAAGGAGCCAGACAAGGCAGCTGGGACAGGTTTGACAAGTGGCAGTCCCACCTCAAGGCCTCTGCAGGCTTCTTAAGAGGATGGAAGCACAGCCCTATCAGAAGCTAGGACAGTGATGGGGACCCTGCACCTGCTGGTCTGTGCGGCTCCTCATTGGCCTCAGGGATGTGCGCCCTGCCAGCCCCATTTTAGCAGATATACTGTGATGCCTGAGGCATGTGCAGTGTGACTGATAAATAACAAGGATTGGACCTGTGTGAGGGAAGCACAGTAGAACAAAGCGCCTCATTTGCTCAGTCTTGATGTCCACCTACACCGTACCGCATTTTTAATCATCATTCTGTGGATGGATCACTTCACAGCCCTCGCAGTCCCCCTTCTTATCCTGTCATCGGGAGTATGGAGACAGGGCCAAGAGGGCGGACCTCCGTGCTTGCAGCGCTCATGCAAACATGAAAGTTGTGTTTTTATGCACACTACTCAATTAATAGCAGTTATGGGCAGTAAGTGGCACGTCACAGGAGGCAGGGCTGCTCCCTGACACCCTTGTTATGGAGCCGCCACCTAGATATTCATTGGACTTTGGTTGAATTGGGACCCTAATGAACATTTGGGGGACCCTTGAAGCATTGTGGTCCTTCCTGTGCCGCAGACCTGTATTATGCCCCTGATAATGGTCTGTCATGGGTGAGACTATTGGGTTCTTAAATGGGGCTGTGGGGGGGTTAAAAAAGAGTGACACAGATGGGATGATGTTGGGGAGGCACCATTTTTTGCTCCCTATGCCACTCCAGTTTGGACCCAGCCATATGCAAATCAGTTTAGACCCTGCTCCTCAATAGAACACTCCAGCTTGAACTGCCAGGCCAGGTCCTCCCTGGACCAAAAACAAGCATCTTGGGACCTGTTTTGTGATATCGCCCCTCATCAGCCAGGCTATCTTGAATACAGTGGCACAGTGAGCAAAGGACCCATGTCTGGGCATACCCTTTGCAACTTAGGGCAAACATAGCGAACACAACAAGATGATGGACGGAGCGCTAAAACTTTTCAACCACTCACCCCCAGTCTAGAGATCTGCGTCTAATCCATTAAAACCGGTCCCAGGATGCTTGTTTTCTAGTCCAGGGAGGACCTGGCCTGGCAGTTCAGTCAGGACTGTTCCCATGTGGAGCAGGGTCAAGTCTGATTTGCATATGGGTGGGTCTGAACTGGGGTGACGTGGCGAGCAAAATAACGATGGATGAAACCCAGATCTGTGACAGGGGGTGAGTGTTTGAAAAGTTTAAACACTCCATCCATCATTTTATTTTGTGATGTTTCTTTTTAAATGTAAATGATGTCAAGTGTTAGTGACGGCAAAACAAGGAGCCCATATTTATTGAGCTCAAGAAATGCCATGACAAGCACCAATCACATGGTCAGACATACGCGTGATGCATCTTTCATCTTCTGGACTGGCCAATGAATTACCTTCGTAAACCTATTAGAAATTCCCTAAAAATGCTGTGAGTGCTCCAGCCAAACTCTAATTGCCCCAGTTCTTCCAGAGTACACGCATACGAAAATATTTATTGGCATGGTGAGCAACAAAACGGTGGATTTAGGCCCAGATCTCTGTACTGGGGTGAATGTATGACATTGTTCTGCATTCTGTCCATCAACTGTTGTTTTTGCAATGCATTTAATGGGAGAATACCTGCACTTCTCAGCACTGCTGCAATACATTTAATGGGAAAGTACCTGCACTTCTCAGCACTGCTGCAGTACATTTAATTGGGGAGTACCTGCACTTCTCAGCACTGCTGCAGTACATTTAATGAGAGAGTACCTGCACTTCCAAGCACTGCTGCAATACATTTAATGGGAGAGTACCTGCACTTCTCAGTACTGCTGCAGTACATTTAATGGGAGAGAACCTGCACTTCTCAGTACTGCTGCAGTACATTTAATGGGAGAGTACCTGCACTTCTCAGCACTGGTGCAATACATTCAATGAGAGAGTACCTGCACTTCTCAGCACTGCTGCAATACATTTAATGGGAGAGTACCTGCACTTTTCAGTACTGCTGCAGTACATTTAATGGGAGAGTACCTGCACTTCTCAGCACTGGTGCAATACATTCAATGAGAGAGTACCTGCACTTCTCAGCACTGCTGCAATACATTTAATGGGAGAGTACCTGCACTTCTCAGTACTGCTGCAGTACATTTAATGGGAGAGTACGTGCACTTCTCAGCACTGCTGTAATACATTTAATGGGAGAGTACCTGCACTTCTCAGCACTGCTGCAATACATTTAATGGGAGAGTGCCTGTACTCCAAGGAGTGAGTGTAGTAAAAGCAGAGCTTTAAATGGGCAGGTACTGTCCGGTACTGAGTACCTGCACTTCTTTAACTTGAAAGGGATAGTACCTGCATTTCTCAGTACTGCTGCAGTACATTTAATGGGAGAGTACCTGCACTTCTCAGCACTGGTGCAATACATTCAATGAGAGAGTACCTGCAATTCTCAGCACTGCTGTAATACATTTGATGGGAGAGTACCTGCACTTCTCAGCACTGCTGCAATACATTTAATGGGAGATTACCTGCACTTCTCAGCACTGCTGCAGTACATTTCATTGGAGAGTACCTGCACTTCTCAGCACTGCTGCAATACATTTAATGGGAGAGTACCTGCACTTCTCAGCACTGCTGCAATACATTTAATGGGAGAGTGCCTGTACTCCAAGGAGTGAGTGTAGTAAAAGCAGAGCTTTAAATGGGCAGGTACTGTCCGGTACTGAGTACCTGCACTTCTTTAACTTGAAAGGGAGAGTACCTGCACTTCTCACCACTGCTCCAATGCTTTTAATAGGGGACTTCTGAGGAGCACACAGGTACTCCAAGTCGTTTGTGCCTGCACTTCTATATTTTATTTTAAAACACGGAGTAATAGGGTTTTGCCATGATGAAAAATTTAACATTTTTTCTCTCACAGTTGTAAACTATGTTCAGATATGAAGGCAGAACTTCCTTCTCAATTACTTAATTTGTGATTCACAAAACTTTACCAGACCCACCCCTGAAAACCTTTAGAAATTAAACAAATGTGCAAATGTCCTATCCATGTGAGACAGTGAGCTGCAGTTAGAGGTTTACCAGTTTGTTTAAAACTCAGGCCCTCTGTGTCTCACCCCTGGCTCTCCACAGAGAGGTCTGTGAGCACAGGAAGCCGGTACACCCGGTACTGGAGGTCACTGAAGCCTGAGGCAGGTTTTTGCTAAGCTCCCACCCCCGCCTCACTCAGTGTGTGGCTCCAGGCGCAGTAATACACCGCCGTGTCATTCGCTTCCAGGCGCTCTGTCTTCAGGTTGAACATCTGTCCCGTTGGCCTCTCAGCGCTGAAGTGTGCAACGGTGTTCTCTTGGACTGAGTTTACTGTTAACGAGTAGAACAGCTGAGTGAGCTCTCGGCTGTGCTGCTGTCGGTACCAGTACATGTAAGGTGTGGAGCCCCCCTCCACGGTGACGGTGCACTCCAGGACAGCAGGGGTTCCTGCAGGCTTCACCAGTGACCTGGGACTTTGGACAATCCGTTGTGAGTGTGTGTCTGAAACAAAAACCAACACAGTGGGTGTGACTGAACAATAAACAGTCTGGACTCTGGGGTCAGATTAAATACCTTTGCAATGGTACAAAGTTGGGCAAATGGTGCATTGCACTGAATATTCACTCCTCGTGCACACTGCTGGTATAGAATAAACCCTGATGGTTTTTGTATTCCAGGCTGCGCTATGTACATTACTAAATAAACAAATATTAAATAAACGGGGTGATACTGTACAAATTGTGAAAAGGGAAGTTGTTTCTCTCTCTTACACTACATTCTCTGGGATGCTCTTACCCACAGCCTCTGTTTGACTACACGAACCTTACGTTTTCACACGAGTTGTGAGATTATTAAAAACAAAGACTCACTAGTGAGGCTGCAGTAATCTCTCAGTCTGGAATCCAGGGTTGTATGAAATCTGGGAGGTTTAACTTTTAAAAATCTTTACCAGTTTCACCAACAGTACGTAATTAGCAAAGTTTAAGAGGGAGGGGAGGACATCCGTATTTCACAGTAGGAAAAGCACGAACCCTATTATTAAAGGAAAATTAATGGACAAAATAGGTGTATATGGGAAACATCGTGCGCAAAAAGTTACCTTGTGTGAAATATTTTCCACGTGAAGGTGGCAGCTGGGCAGCTTCCTATATTTTCGAATATTTTTAACTTTATGAATGTTCATTAAAAGCAGCAATGTTCAAGAAGGGCCTGTTTTCTGTCACGTTTTCCGTGTTACCTGCCTGGCTCCCTGGCTCTTGGATTTTGCCCAAGGGTCTCCTCTGCGTTGATCCCCGACTCCCGGTTTTTGCCCCAGGGTCTACACTGGCTGCGTCCCTAAATTGCGTGTTTTGCCCCAGGGTCTGCTCTGCCTCCCCCACTCCCTGCTTTTGCCCCAGGGTTTGCTCTACTCAGTGTGCGGCTCCACGCGCAGAAATACACCTCCGTGTCACTCGCTTCTAGGCGCTCTGTATTCACGTTGAAAGTTTGACCAGTTGGCCTCACACCAGTGAAGTGTGGCAGGGTCAGGGCATGCATGAGTCGGGAGGGGGTACACGCGGGTGAACGGTGTCCACCCACTATTTTCACAGGGTGGACGCCGTCCACCCTGCCAAGAAGTTGGGCCCCACTGAAAAAGATGCTGAATTCGTCCAGGTGTAATTTGCAAACAACAGGACACTTTCAGCAGCGCCTGCTTTCGATCTGCAACACCCTGCAGGCGGGTGGGGGCTCTCTTTATTTCTGACTCCTGCTGGGCCCATAACAAAGGATGAATCTGAGGGGTCATCAGGCCTCCTTTTGTTCCAGTCTCTTGGCTGGGAGCAGTCAGGACCCTCACACCTAGAAGTAAATGCAGCAGAGGGGAAGCAAAGGCTCACACCTTGTTAGTACTTTATACATACTTAAGAGAGGCAGCTTTTCACTTTGTTCAGTCCCTGTTTAGGAGATATGCATGCACTGTAAGAATATCAGATGTGTTGGTCTTTCCCAGTATTTGCACAAAATAAATAGCATTTATATAGTGCTTACTACCCCTGAAGCGGCGCTGTAATAATTTAAATATCACAATTTTTTCTTTTAAAGCCCTTTGACTAGAGGAAGCTTTACAGTGACAAAAGGCAATAATGTTTTATGTGTAGCTTACAAAAGTGTGAATCTTCTGCCTAAATCAGGAGGGGTTTCCCTATATACTCGAAATATGTTCCAATGTACTCATGATAGACCTGCTAAACATATATGTGAGGGCTTAAGATCTGATGTCACTTCTTGTGATGCCACTTCCTGTGATGTCACGCGCTGTGATGTCACGCGCCTCACGCGCCATGGTGTCACGCGCTGTGGTGTCACATGCCGTGATGCCACTTGCATACTGATTAACTAGGTTAGTCCCCCCTCTTCTTTTTTTAGGACTTGTGCCCTGTATTTACTCTTGACTTATTCCTGAATTACCAGGAGTACATCACCCATACTCATGGTAACAGCTTGGTGAATGGGCCTCTGGGGAGACACGGCTCCCTCGCAGCCTCACTTCCCTCCGCCTCAGGTTTTTGCAGGGGGTCTTCACCAGGGCACGTCAGTGTGCGGCTCCAGGCACAGAAGTACACCGCGGAGTCATTCAGCATCAGTCTGTCTGTCTCCAGGGTGAAGGTCAGGTCCTGTGGTCTCCTAGCTGTGAAGTGTTCCAGTGTGTTTTCTGCTACAGAACCCACTGTTGGAGAATAAGAGAGCAGCTGCAGGCCTGCACCCCGGGGCTGTCTGTACCAGAACAGGTCCGGGTTCGAGGCTCCCTCCACAGAGCAGCGGATAGAAGCCGGGTCACCTCTGCGCCGCACTAATGACGTCGGCTCTTGCCTGATGAGCTGTGATATAGCACCTGAAATGCAAACGAATTCAACACATAGAGAGAATAAGGATGCAGTTTCAGACGAAAGTATAAGTGTAAAATGTGGATTACTTACATGAAACAAGAATTGAGAACCAGGCGACCCTCGTGCTAAATTCCATTGTGTTATGTTCTGTGTAGAGGGCCTCAGTCCAGCTGTAGGGACCTAAGAGGATTGATACTCCATCAGGGCTGATACTCAGTTGTGTAGGAGCCCCAGTGCTAGGTGTCCTCGCCCCTCCCACCTCAGGCTTCCTTCTGTCATGCTGCTACACTGACCCCTCCCACTTCTGCTCCAGCTCCCTCACGCCCAGTCTGCCGAGGATCACACGAGTCTGAACAGGTGGTAAACCGACACATTTAGAACAGTGATACTCTGGTGCAAGGCTCCACGAAAGATGCACAAAAGCTGCCTGGGGTTAAAATTCAAACCTCAGCCTTTTTCATAAACATGCGGCGAGCGCCAGGGTCCAGGGACCCACACATCGAGCACTGAACAACCCCAGGGTGGGTTACATGTGCAGTAAGATGCTCACCTATAATTCAAGGCTAAAGGGGTCACTGGACCCTGCGCCCTGCTCCAAACCCTTCTAGGTCAGCAACCTTTCGCACCCACACCTTACACACAAAATCAGAACTGCCAGAATATATCTTTGTTTTCTCTTCCTCTGGAAGTTTTGATTGTATGATTTTCAAATTATAAACGTTACTCCCCTTTGTGATAATGTGTGTTATCGGGACTGTGAGAAATAGGGTTGTTGGTTGAAGGGAGTGAAATCCTTCTCAAGCATCCCCCGGCCGTCATGAGTCACGGTGGGCGTGTGCGCACGACGGCCGTCGTGCGCACACGCCCAAGAATGGAATGTCCAGCACCGCAGCGGAATTCGCGCCGCAGCCAAGGTGTTAACCTGTGCTTAACCCTCTGGTACCTTGGCACAAAGCAGTCAGACTTAACTTAGAGGCAATGTGTAAAGTATTTATTCAGCATTTAAACAGTAATGAAGTCAAAACACAACACAAGAAAAATCCCAACCAATCTAGAAAAAATAGAGTCCATAAAATGATATAAAAATGACAAAATTCCAATCAGTAGAACTGGAGATACGAAAAAAATATTTCAAAGTCTCAGATTAAAGTAGTGCCAAGAAGCACAAAACTCCAACTGGGCTCATCTGATTGCGCCGGGCCAAGACCCTTCAGTGGTCCGGCTTCCCCTCCCCGGGCCTCGTGCTAACCCCTCCCAGGAGACGCAAGCCTCTTGAGCTTCCAGCCCTTGCATGCAACCTATGCACCCCAAACTTCCTTTATTCCACAAAACACTCCATTCGTTGATGGTGCAAAAGGCTGCAGCTTTTATTTACATATTGTCATATACAAACATGTCATAACACTTCAATCTATCCTGTAATACTTGTGTCCATGCTTAAATCTCGATAGCACAACCTTTATTTTGGCAGAGCCCTGAGCGAATGCCCCCTGTCAGCGGGTCTAGCCCTTTGTTGCGGCCTCTAGGCTACACCTTGCTGCCAAGTGTTGAGGGCGGCCCTCACGCCTGGCCCGGGCTGCAAGTGCTGTGTCCGCCCTCTGCTGCCCTAAGCTGACCTGTCGCCTGCTCCCTGGCCCCTGCCGTAAGGCATCCCAAGGACGGGTTTGAGCGGCTCCTATTTTTGGCTATTCAGCTCTGACTGCTGTCCCTCTGTGCTGTCTCCGCCACGCTGTCAGAGGTTTCCCGACCTCAGGCAGCTCCCCCCCAGCACTTTCACTTAAAACCTAGTGACTCCAGTGCACCCCCTATTTTGAGGAGGAACAGCCCCATGCCCACCTCTGACAAATGTACCCCGTCTTTGTCGTGGTAACTGTGCCCCTTAAGGTTAATGAGGCCATACCTCACAAAGCCCCAACCGTTTGCTTTACATATTTTGAACATGGTGCAATTCAACTTCTTCCAAGATTTCTCTACCGCTGCATTGTCTAGTGCCCCCCTCCAATGGACCCGCAGTATCATTTCGGACCAGATTAGATCTGCTGGTCTTAGGAAGTCTGGCCACTGCCGTCAGTCCTGCTATCATTCTACTCATTAAATCCCTGCGACCCATGTTGGCTAAGTCATTACCCCCTAGGTGTATTACCACCGCGTCCGGTTTCTCCTCATGCCTCAAGGCCTCCTGTATGGTACGCATTAGTTGCTCCCACCTCATGCCTGGCTTACCCATCCAGTGTACTTTTGTCTCACGCAACCACATTCCTTTGTTGTTTCTCCGCCTTGTTGCCCACCGTTGCGCCCTGGTAATATAAGAGTGCCCCAGGATCCATACCCTGCGTGCCGGCTGCTGGGAACCTGTGGTAGAGAAACTTATATTAGGTTGTGGCGTATGTACCCTTTAAAGGCATTCGGTGCCCACCGGCTGATTCGCTTTATGTGGCCCGACTCCAGGCCACAAGCCGCTGCAGATGTCGCTGATCCTATGCGGAAGGTGTGTGGCGTGAAATCTTTTGCTAGGAGCCCTGCCGCCCTAACCGCCAGTTTGAGGACTGCATTGAATTGGAATCAGCTGAGGTATGAGCCGTCCTCATGGCGAAATAGCGGCCCTTCCCTTGGTGCTGAGTGCCTCAGGTACTCACACATGCTGCGGACTGGGCAGCAATCGCGGTTTTCCATGCAAAGCAGGCGTGTGAGCTTGCCTGCGCCTGCCTGGTCTGTTTTTGACCTACACAGGAGTATTGTCATGGTGCAGTCCTCCATCACTGTGTCCCCTTTCATTAAACATCCTAGCCCTGCCACGGACCTGGCCGGCGACACTATTTCGCTCACCCTGTAAGCCCCAAAGAAGGCGAGTCAAAAAGCTGCCCGAAAGAGAAGCAGCTCTTGTCCTGGCCTGCAGATGTTGCCCAGACTTCCCATTATCCATTGTAAGGTGCTAAAGACTATTGGCCATCTTCCGTCCTGCCTTCTGGGCTGCAGGCGTGCCCAGCCCTTCATTGCTGCCCTGCAGTAGAAGGTGTTTGCCCGGTCCTTTAAGCCTGCCAGTTTTGCATAGTATGCCACTGCGCTGATGTGGTTCTGTGCCCATGATCTACTCTTTTTTTTGGGAAAAAGCCCACTGTATGCATGCTTCCACATGGCTGCTGGTCACCTGCCCCTGTTATTGTTTTAAAATTCTCCCAGCACTTACGATACTTGGATGTGGTCTAGGGGGCTAGTGCGCAGTCTACCAGCATGCTCAGGTCAGGTCTATCAGGTTCCACAGCTCGTTCGGAATTGTTGTCCCCTTGCGATCCGCGTGTGGCACCAGGTCCCTGAATCTCTGCCACTGAAAACGAGATAGTGCGTCAGCCACTATATTCTCAATACCTGGAATGTGCCGCGCCCTGACCGCTATGTTGGACCTCAGCTGGCAACCCGTCAGGTGCCTGAGCAGGCAGACCACTATTGGGCAGTGCGCCGATCCTCGATTTAAAGCCTGAACTACTGCATGGTTGTCTACCCAGAGTGTGATTTGTCTGTTGGTGAGGTGTTTTTCCCACAAGGAAAAAGCCACAATGATCGGGAAAAGTTCCAGCACAGCCAGGTTCCTGGTGATCCCTTTTTCGTGCCACCTGGCTGGCCAGGGTGCTGCTGCCCATGCGGCTCCCAGGATGCCTCCAAAGCGCCCCCCCCCCCGCTGCATCTGTGAACAGTTCCAGTTGGTGTGCTGTCACCCATGGCTCCCTTCAGATCAATGCCCCGTTAAAGTCGACCAGGAAGCTTGCCCACTGTTGTAGGTCATCTTTGACCCCTTGCGTCAGCCTGACCCTATGATGTCTCTTTGTGAGCCCTCTCACCAGCCAGGCCAGTCGCCTGGCGAATGGCCTGCCGGCAGGGATCACCCTGGTTGCTAAATTGAGCTTGCCCCCAAGCCGTTGTATTTCTCCTAAGGTCACTTTTTTCCACCCCAGCATCCCCTCTATTGTGTGTCTGAGCTCTTCCACTTTTGCTGCTGGTAATCTGCACATGCCCAATACTGTATCCAATTCTATGCTTAGGAAGGAAAGCTGTGTGGTGGGCCCTTCTGTCTTCTTGTGTGCCAATGGTAAACCTATCTCTCTGGCCAGTACTGTGAACTGCTTAAGTAGTTCTGCACACTCCGCGGTCCCTGGTCTCCCTATAAAGAGTAAGTCATCCAGGTAGTGCACTCGACCCCCGGCAGGGTGGCGAGCCCCCACAACCCATTCCAGGAAACTGCTATAGGCCTCGAAATACGCGCATGAAATGGCGCAACCCATTGGTAAACACCGGTCGTAATAGTACCCGTCACCCAGCTTGAAACCTAGTAGGTGGTAGCTCTCTGGGTGCACTGGAAGCAGGCGGAAAGCTGATTCGATGTCTGCCTTGGCTAGGAGGGACCCTTTCCCACTTGCCATGATTCGGTCTATGGCGTCATCAATGCTGGCATAAGATACTGCACAATTGTCCTGCTCCAGCCAGTCATTCACAGGAATCCCTTCTTGCCTCCCTTCTGCCCGCCTCCCCAGAAAGACGGATCCTTGCTCCCTACACCTTCTCTGGCTGCTACCATATGTGTGGCGTGTCCCTCAACATCCTGATGATCCCAGTTGATGCATGGCCATGTTTGCATCTTTAACCTGAAATCCTCGTCGTAGCGAAGCCAGGCGTCCCCTTGATATTTCTATTGCGCCTCTCAGCACTGCACTGTGCTTCTCAGCACTGCTGCAGTACATTTAATGGGAGAGTACCTGCACTTCTCAGCACTGCTGCAATACATTTAATGGGCAAGTACCTGCACTTCACAGCACTGCTGCAGTACATTTAATGGGAGAGTACCTGCACTTCTCAGTGCTGCTGGGTTACAGTCAACGGCAGAGTACCTGCACTTCTCAGCACTGCTACACTACATTTAATGGGCAAGTACCTGCACTTCACAGCACTGCTGCAGTACATTTAATGGGAGAGTACTAGGTGGGCGGAATTTGCGTAGTCGCGCTACACAAAACTCCGCAAAACGGTAGAAAATCTCCGCGAGCATGCAAAAGTTCAGCGAACACGCGGAATTGCTTGTTCCGCCTGTTCGCAATGCTTTTTTCCTGTTCACGAATGCTGTTTGCGTGCTCGGGGAGAAATATCTCGCGAACACTCATTTTGAAAGCGCGAACAAGCAAAAAATTCAGCGAAGCTGCGGATCGCGGAATTTTTGGCAATTCCGCGTTCTCCGCGGAACACGAAATTACCCAAATTACGCGAATTACGCGAGCGGAACGGAATTTACCGCCCAGGCTTAGAGAGTACCTGCACTTCTCAGTGCTGCTGGGATACAGTCAATGGCAGAGTACCTGCACTTCTCAGCACTGCTGCACTACATTTAATGGGCGAGTACCTGCACTTCTCAGCACTGCTGCAATACATTTAATGGGAGAGTACTGACACTTCTCAGCGCTGCTGGGATACATTCAATGGCAGAGTACCTGCACTTCTCAGCACTGCTGCACTACATTTAATGGGCGAGTACCTGCACTTCTCAGAACTGCTGCAGTACATTTAATGAGTGAGTCCCTGCACTTCTCAGCACTGCTGGGATACATTTAATGGGAGATTACCTGCACTTCTCAGGACTGCTGCAGTACATTTAATGGGAAAGTACTGACACTTCTCAGCGCTGCTGGGATACATTCAATGGCAAAGTACATGCACTTCTCAGCTCTGCTGCAGTACATTTAATGGGAGAGTACCTGCACTTCTCAGAACTGCTGCAGTACATTTAATGGGTGAGTACTAGCACTTCTCAGGCTCAAACAGGCACTTAAAGGAGTGAGTTCCTGCACTTCTATATTTCCATTTAAAATGGAAAGGGTTTTTCCCTGATGAAAAATGTAACATTTTTTCTCTCACAGTTCTACACTATGTTCAGCTATGAAGGCAGAACTTCCTTTTGAATTACGTAATTGGGACTTTACAAAACATTTCCAGAACCACTCCTGAAAACATTTAGAAATAAACAAATATGTAAATGTCCTGTCCATGTGAGACAGTGAGCTGCAGTTAGAGATTTACCAGTTTGTTTAAGACTCAGGCCCTGTGTGTCTCACCTCTGGCTCTGCACAGAGAGGTCTGTGAGCACAGGAAGCAGGTACACCCAGTACTAGAGGTCACTGAAGCCTGAGCTAGGTTTTTGCTAAGCTCCCGCCCCGGCCTCGCTCAGTGTGTGGCTCCACGCGCAGTACTACACTGCCCTGTCGTTCGCTTCTAGGCGCTCTGTCTTCAGGTTGAACATCTGTCCCGTAGGCCTCTCAGCACTGAAGTGTACAACGGTGTTCTCTTGGACTGAGTTTACGCAGGGCTTTAAGTGGGCCGGGTCTGTCCGTGTCTGAGCACCGGCAGTTATTTTCAGGGGGCCTCGAAACGGGTCTCTATCGGGCTCTATTGGTGGGCCTGGGAAGTTGTTTCTCTCTCTTACACTACGGGGCCGATTCCGATCTCGGCCGGTAGGGCTCCGAATCGGATTCGGATTTACCGGATCCGATTCGGAGCCCTGTTTCCCGACCGAATCGTACGCGGGTCCGGCCGAGCGAGTACGATGCATGCGCCTGCGAAATCGCCGACCGACTCGTACGCGGCTTCAACACGCTCCGACCGACTCGCACGGACACGACTCGCACCGCGCTATGGAGACGTTTCCCGGCCGGGTAAGTACGATGCGTGCCGCAAGCAGTCCGACCGACTCGCGCCGTCCGGCTCGAAAGAGCTGTCGGAGCCGGACTTTGGGGGTCCGTGTCGGACCCCCCTGAATGCGTAGGCGCGCGAGTCGCACACAGGGGGGACCCATGGGTCCCCCCTACCTGTGCATGTACGCCGCGATGCGCATGGACGTGTACCCACTGTAGGGGGCGCCCTTGTTCGCCTCGCACCCATTGAGTCAATGGTAGCCCGCGTACGCGTCGTACGACCAGCTCCCATTGACTTCAATGGGAGTCCGACCGAATCGAGTCCGATAGCATGCGAATGCATCGTACTCGTCCGGTCGGACTGCTGGGGTCCGATTCGGTCGGAATTCTCTCCGGGTCCGGCTCGGTCGGAGAGATTTCCGGCCCGAATCGGAATCGGCCCCTTTATTCTTTGGGATGCTCTTACCCACAGCCTCTATTTGACTACATGAATCTTACATTTTCACACGAGGTGTGAGATTATTAGAAACAAAGACTCACTAGTGAGGCTGCAGTAATCTCTCAGTCTGGAATCCAGGGTTGTATGAAATCAGGGAAATGTAACTAATAAAAATTCTTCACCAGTTTCACCAACAGTACGTAATTAGCGAAGTTTAAAAGAGGGAGGAGAGGACATCCATATTTCACAGTAGGAAAAACACGAACCCTATTGAAAAATTAATGGACAAAATAGGTGGATATGGGAAATGTGCGCAAAAAGATTCCTTGTGAGAAATATTTTACACATGAAGATGGATGAAGGTGGCAGCTGGGCAACTTCCTACATTTTCGAAGGTTTTTAATTTAATGAATCATCATTAAAACCAGCAATGTTCAAGCAGGGCCTGTTTTACTGTCATGTTTTCCTTGTCACCTGCCTGGCTCCGTGCTCTTTGCCCTATGGGTCTGCTCTGCTCTGACTGACTCAGGGGTCGATTCCGATTCGGGCCGGAAATTTCTCCGACCGAGCCGGACCCGGACAGATTTCCGACCGAATCGGACCCGTGCAGTCCGACCGAACGAGTACGATGCGTCCGTATGCTATCGGACTCGAGTCGGTCGGACTCCCATTGAAGTCAATGGGAGCCGGTCGTACAACGCATACGCGGGCTCCCATTGACTCAATGGGTGCGAGTCGGACAAGTGCGCCCCTACAGCGGGTACGCGGCGAAGCGATTCGCGCCGTACACGCACAGGTAGGGGGACCCATGGGTCCCCCTGTGTGCGACTCGCGCGGCTACGCGTACAGGGGGTCCGACACGGACCCCCAAAGTACGGCTCCGACAGCTCTTTCGAGCCGGAGTGCGCGGCTCGGTCGGACTGCTCGCGGCACGCATCGTGCTTACCCGGCCGGGAACGTCTCCATTGCGCGGTGCGAGTCGAGTCCGAGCGAGTCGGTCGGTGTGGTTCGAGCCGGGAGCGAGTCGGTCGGAGCGGTCGGGACGCCCGGACGAGTCGGTCGGCGAATTCGCATCGTACTCGCTCGGCCGGACCCGCGTACGATTCGGTCGGGAAACAGGGCTCCGGATTGGATCCGGTAAAGCCGAATCCGATTCGGAGCCCTACCGGCCGAGATCGGAATCGGCCCCTCAGTGTGTGGCTGCACACGCAGTAATGCACCGCAGTGTTACTCGCTTCGAGGCGCTCTGTCTTCAGGTTGAAAGTTTGCCCAGTTGGCCTCACACCAGTGAAGTGCGGCAGGGTGTTTTATTCCACTGACTGTGTGGTTACAGAGTAGGAGACCAGGGTTAAAGGTCGTGTGGGCTGCTGTTTATTCCAGTACATGTAAGGTGTGGAGCCCCCCTCCACCGTGCACAGGAGGGCAGCGGGTGCGCCTGCAGGTTTCACCAGTGACCTGGGAGTCTGGACAATCCTTTGAGAGAGGGTGTCTGAAAGAGAAAAGGAACAGCGCATCTTAGAAACCATCATCTGCCCCTTGTGTCTCACATGCTTTCTTTCTGAGCATTGTCTCTTTGGGGGTATGCAGACATAATATCGATTTTTTATTATCAACCCACACTAATATCGAGTTTTAAATATCGTAGGGACAGAATATCGAAGTTAAGAATATCGGTGACCAGAATATCGACCTTAAGGTAAGTAATATCGTTTTTTTTTATATCGAAGTAAGTAATATCGAAGTAAGTAATATCGTTAGCAAAAATATCGTTGTTAATAATATCGATATTTATATTAGTGTTATGTATTTTAGTAGTTATTTTATATGTATGTGTTTAACATTTTTTGTAATGTTTTTTAATTATTTTTAAATATATGTATTAAATGTTTAGAAATTAGTAATTTTTTTTAAACTAAATTTTGGTTTTAGTATTAGAGCGGGTTGTGGGTTTATAGGGGAATAGGGTGGGAAGTAATTTAATTATAATTAATTAATTAATATGTTTTATTTAGTTTTATTGATTATTAATTTATTGTTTATTAATTGGTAATTAATTTTTATTAATTGGTTATTTTATAATTATATTAATTATAATTAATTTATTATTATTTTTATTTATTGTTATTGTTAATTAATTTATTGTTAATTAATTATTGATTGGTAATTAATTTTTATTAATGTGTTATTTTATAATTATATTAATTATAATTAATTTATTATTATTTTTTATGTATTGTTATTGTTAATTAATTTATTGTTAATTAATTATTGATTGGTAATTAATTTTTATTAATTGATTAATTGATCATTAAATTAAATGTGTTATTTTTTATGTGTAGCGGGCTGTGGGTTTATAGGGGAATAGGGTGGGAATTAATTTATTATAATTAGGTACATTTTAATTTTTATTATTTGTAATTGATTATTAATTTATTGTTATTTATTTATTAATTGGTAATTAATTTTAATTAATTAATTAATTGATAATTTAATTAATTGTGTTATTTTTTATGTGTAGTGGGTTGTGCGTTTATAGGGGAATAGGGTGGGAACTAATTTAATGTTATTTAAGTAAATATTTATTTAATTTTATTGGTATTTATTATTAATATTTATGTTAATTAATTATTAATATGTTATTTATTTAAAAAAATAAAAAATTAATAAGTATGTTAATTTAACCCCTACGCTATCCTACATTTTCCACACTGTTACACTCACTGGAGTTGGAATAGTATTTTTAACCCCTACGCTATCCAACACTTTCCCTACTGTTGCACTCACTGGAGTGGGAATAGTATTTTTAACCCCTACGCTATCCAACACTTTCCCTACTGTTGCACTCACTGGAGTGGGAATAGTAATTTTAACCCTAACGCTATCCAACACTTTCCCTACTGTTGCACTCCCTGGAGTGGGAATAGTAATTTTTACCCCTACGCTATCCAACACTTTCTCTACTGTTGCACTCAATGGAGTGGGAATAGTAATTTTAACCCTAACGCTATCCAACACTTTCCCTACTGTTGCACTCCCTGGAGTGGGAATAGTAATTTTAACCCTAACGCTATCCAACACTTTCCCTACTGTTGCACTCCCTGGAGAGGGAATAGTAATTTTAACCCTAACGCTATCCAACACTTTCCCTACTGTTGAACTCCCTGGAGTGGGAATAGTAATTTTAACCCTAACGCTATCCACCACTTTCCCTACTGTTGCACTCACTGGAGTGGGAATAGTAATTTTAACCCTAACGCTATCCAACACTTTCCCTACTGTTGCACTCACTGGAGTGGGAATAGTAATTTTAACCCTAACGCTATCCAACACTTTCCCTACTGTTGCACTCCCTGGAGTGGGAATAGTAATTTTAACCCTAACGCTATCCAACACTTTCCCTACTGTTGCACTCCCTGAAGTGGGAATAGTAATTTTAACCCTAACGCTATCCAACACTTTCCCTACTGTTGCACTCCCTGGAGTTGGAATAGTAATTTTAACCCTAACGCTATCCAACACTTTCCCTACTGTTGCACTCCCTGGAGTGGGAATAGTAATTTTAACCCTAACGCTATCCAACACTTTCCCTACTGTTGCACTCCCTGGAGTGGGAATAGTAATTTTAACCCTAACGCTATCCAACACTTTCCCTACTGTTGCACTCACTGGAGTGGGAATAGTAATTTTAACCCTAACGCTATCCAACACTTTCCCTACTGTTGCACTCACTGGAGTGGGAATAGTAATTTTAACCCTAACGCTATCCAACACTTTCCCTACTGTTGCACTCCCTGGAGTGGGAATAGTAATTTTAACCCTAACGCTATCAAACACTTTCCCTACTGTTGCACTCCCTGGAGTGGGAATAGTAATTTTAACCCTAACGCTATCCAACACTTTCCCTACTGTTGCACTCCCTGGAGTTGGAATAGTAATTTTAACCCTAACGCTATCCAACACTTTCCCTACTGTTGCACTCACTGGAGTGGGAATAGTAATTTTAACCCTAACGCTATCCAACACTTTCCCTACTGTTGCACTCACTGGAGTTGGAATAGTAATTTTAACCCTAACGCTATCCAACACTTTCCCTACTGTTGCACTCACTGGAGTGGGAATAGTAATTTTAACCCTAACGCTATCCAACACTTTCCCTACTGTTGCACTCACTGGAGTGGGAATAGTAATTTTAACCCCTACGCTATCCAACACTTTCCCTACTGTTGCACTCACTGGAGTGGGAATAGTAAATTTTAGCCCTACGCTATTCAACACTTTCCCTACTGTTGCACTCACTGGAGTGGGAATGGTAATTGTAACCCCTACGCTATCCAACACTTTCCCTACTGTTGCACTCACTGGAGTGGGAATGGTAAATTTTACCCCTACGCTATCCAACACTTTCCCTACTGTTGCACTCACTGGAGTGGGAATAGTAATTTTTACCCCTACGCTGTCCAACACTTTTCCTACTGTTGCACTCACTGGAGTGGGAATAGTAATTTTTACCCCTACGCTGTCCAACACTTTTCCTACTGTTGCACTCACTGGAGTGGGAATAGTAATTTTTACCCCTACGCTATCCAATATTTTCCCTACTGTTGCACTGTTTGGAGTTGGAATAGTAATTTTATTCCCTCCGCTATCTAATATTTTTTGTATTATTTTAGTTAATGTAGTATATAATTAATTTTAAAAATATTAAAAATAATTGTAATTTTTTATTTGTTATATATATTTATTTAATTTTTATTTATATTATTGTTTTATGTGTAGAGATGAATTTGTAATTTATAAGATATTTTTTAACAATTTATAAATTATTAAAATAATTATTACAAATTTTTATTAAGTAAGTATATATATTATATATATGTATATGTTTAATTTATTTTTACATTATATATATTAGTTATCATTTTTAAATATTTAAAAATATTTTTAACTATGTTTATTTTAATTATATGTCTAATTTACTTTATTTTACATTATTTTTGTAATTTAAAAAAAAAAAACGATATTTTTAACAACGATATTTTTGACATCGATATTATTTTTTCGATATTTTTGTACTTACCATAATGTAGATAGGATGTCGATATTCTTGACTTCGATATTTTTGCGTCGATATTTCTGTAGGTCAATTTTCTGACTCTCGATATTCTGTCAGTGATTCCTCTTTGGGCAGGTGACTGAATACGGATAACAGATGGCGCGTGGCCTGTTATTCAACATGTTTCATCTTCATTTACACAGACAAAGACTGAGGGGCCGATTCCGATCCTGGTCGGAAATCTCTCCGACCGAGCCGGACCCGGAGAGATTTCCGACCGAATCGGACCCTAGCAGTCCGACCGAACGAGTACGATGCGTTCGCATGCTATCGGACTCGATTTGGTCGGACTCCCATTGAAGTCAACGGGAGTCGGTCGTACAACGCGTACGCGGGCTCCCATTGACTCAATGGGTGTGAGGCGAACAAGGGCGCCCCCTACAGCGGATACGTGTCGAAACGGGTCGCGCCGTACATGCACAGGTAGGGGGGACCCATGGGTCCCCCCTGTGTGCGACTCGCGCGGCTAGGCGTACAGGGGGGTCCGACACGGACCCCCAAAGTGCGGCTCCGACTGCTCTTTCCAGCCGGACGGCACGAGTCGGTCGGACTGCTCGCGGCGCGCATCGTACTTACCCGGCCGGGGAACGTCTCCATTGCGCGGTGCGAGTCGTGTCCGTGCGAGTCAGTCGGAGCGGTTGGGTCCCGCGAACGAGTCGGTCGGCGATTTCGCGTACGCTCGCATCGTACTCGTTCGCCCGGACGCACGTCCGACTCGGTCGGGAACCAGGGCTCCGAATCGGATCCGGTAATGCCGAGTCCGATTCGGAGCCCTACCGGCCGAGATCGGAATCGCCCCTGAGTATCAGAGACTTTACTATGAGCAGGTGTGATTTACTCCTGACTTACTACTGAATTTCCAGAAGTGCGTCACCCATACTCATGGTAACAGCTTGGTGAATGGGCCTCTGGGGAGACATGGCTCCCTCGCAGCCTCACTTCCCTCCGCCTCAGGTTTTTGCAGGGGGTCTTCACCAGGGCACGTCAGTGTGCGGCTCCAGGCACAGAAGTACACCGCGGAGTCATTCAGCATCAGTCTGTCTGTCTCCAGGGTGAAGATCAGGTCCTGTGGTCTCCTAGCCGTGAAGTGTTCCAGTGTGTTTTCTGCTACAGAACCCACTGTTCGAGAATAAGAGAGCAGCTGCAGGCCTGCACCCCGGGGCTGTCTGTACCAGAACAGGTCCGGGTTCGAGGCTCCCTCCACAGAGCAGCGGATAGAAGCCGGGTCACCTCTGCGCTGCACTAGTGACCTTGGCTCTTGTGTAATGGTCTGAGACATAGAACCTGAAATGCAAACGAATTCAGCATATATAGAGAAAAAGGGACACAGCTTCAGACGCAAGGAAAGGTGTAAAATGTGGATTACTTACACGAAACAAGAATTGAGAAGCAGACGACCCTCGAGCTAAATTCCATTGTGTTATGTTCTGAGGAGAGGGCCTTAGTCCAGCTGTAGGGACCTAAGAGGATTGATGCTCCACCTGGGCTGATCCTCAGTTGTGTAGGTGCCCCAGGGCTAGGTGCCCTCGCCCCGCTCACCCCAGGCTTCCTTCAGTCATGCTGCTACACCGACCCCTCCCACTTCTGCTTCAGCTCCCTCACGCTGCACTCTGCCGAGGATCACACGAGTCTGCACAGGTGGGAAACCGACAAACTTAAGCGGCTGATACTCTGGTGCAAGGCTGCACGAAAGATGCACAAAAGATGGCTGGGGTTGAAATTCAAACCTCAGCCTTTTTCATAAACATGCGGCGAGCGTCAGGGTCCAGGGACCCTCACATGGAGCAGCGAACAACCCCAGGGTGGGTTACATGTGCAGTAAGATGCTCATCTATAATTCAAGGTTAAAGGGGTCACTGGACCCTGCGCCCTGCGCCCTGCGCCCTGCTCCAAACCCTTCTAGGTCAGTAACCTTTCGCACCCACAGCTTACACACTAAATCAGAACTGTCCGAACATTTCTTTGTTTTCTCTTCCTCTGGAAGTTTTGATTGTAGGATTATAAAAGTTATACAAGTTACTGACTCCCCTTTATTTGTGATAAGGTGTGTTATCGGGACTGTGAGAAATAGGGTTGTTGGTTGAAGGGAGTCACAAAGGGATAGTGTGAAGCTCTTTGTGTGTGTGCTGAGGCAACTCCTTGGAAGTGTAAATGTGATAGGTGACAGCTCCGCCCCTCCCATCAGGTGAGGATGGCCCTTCTTTCCCACACCTAGTCCCTCTTTGTGATTCTGTCTGGGAGGAATACACAAAGGACAACTGCCACCCTCGCCTGGTCATGTGACCCAGGACACAGAGTGCAGGCACCAAATGTTAAGGACAAGGTAGGATTTATTTACAAAGGTAAACACAGTGGCAGCTCCTCCGCTAAGGTGGGGGAGTGTCGCCCCACTGCTCTCCGAGCAGTTTAAGAAGGAAAAATAAAATGAGAATAACGAGGCGTTATTACCATTTTCATGTTTCCTACTGCAGTGGCTCAGTTGGTTCTGTGCGGGCAGAGCTGGGCTTCGTGATGCCAGGGCACTGCAGGGGGAGGAGTGGCGGGCACACTCTGTAATTGCACATGCCGCTTTGGCCGGCTGTCTCAGGTTGGCCAAAGCCTTAAGCGCACTTTGCATGTTCTCCACCCAAGCTGCATTACAGCCTGGTTGGAGACCATGCCCAGGCTCCCTCTGTCTGTCTGAGCGCTGAACAACGGTGCTCAGACCAATCACAATGCTGCATTGCAGCATTGAGATTGGCTGTGGGGAGCCTGGGTGCTTGAGATGAAGGGGACAGAGGAAAGGTGGCGGCCGGGTGGAGATGAAGAGGGCGGAGGAGAGGCGGCAGCTGCCTGGCCGGCCGTAGCCAGGTAAGTGTGTGTGTCGTTTTTTTTTTCATCTTTTTTACCCCCCTCCCTGCCTCACCACTTCTGTCCGGTAGCAGCCGCTACTGGGTAAAAATAAACATTTGGTGTAAGTTTACTGTTTTCTTGCTATTCACAAACTATCAGTGCAGTTTTACGTATAGTATCTTTATGACTGCGGAGAACTCTGCACATGAATATACAGGGCAGGGTCTTCAGCCATAAAGATAAGCGTCTTGCTTCCGTATTCATTAATGAATAAATTAGGCCGCACCTACTCTTTCCGTCGGTTCTTCTCGAGATGCCTTTTGTTTCCGCTTTCCCCTCCTTTGAACCGCAGAATCTTCCTTACTCCTCTCAGAAAGCACAGGTCAGTTAGAAGTAGTTATTGTTTTTGTTACTTTTCACCTAGGCAAGTAGTGAGATCTTTAATCAGTAGCGACCCGTGGAGGGAGTTCCGTGGGACGGTGAGGCGGGGCGGGGGAGAGCAGGGTGGGGGGTAGTAAGCACCGGAATATGGATGAACGGAGGTAAGTAAACAATTAAATAAATAAAACGAATTTCGTTGCACACGCTGCATCGCAAAATGTGATGCAGCGCGCGCAACGAAATTCGTTTTATTTATTTAATTGTTTACTTACCTCCGTTCATCCATATTCCGGTGTTTACTACCCCCCGCCCCGCCTCACCGCCCCACGGAACTCCCTCCACAGCAGGCCGCTACTGTCTTTGATGCTGATCAGTCCATGTTTAAGGAGATTGAAGACCTGGATATTTCATAGCACATCAAAATCTATGTTTTAAAGTTCCCTTATGGCATCCCAGCATGTAACAATGTTTTCAAGTTTTAACTGCGTAAATGATATTTCTTTATCATGTTTGATAGATGAGGAAACATCTACTCTTCTCATAGTTAATCAGACCTACTAAATTATTTCCTGAGCACTTTCATTTTCCCACAACCTTCATTCCGAGAAGCACACTCTTACAGTTTTAGGTAAATTGTCAAAAAATGTGCAATATCTTAAGAAGAACTAAGCAACTTAGTCATTTTCTCCTCTTGTAGAAATTAGAACTGAAGGAGATTTTTTAGGTCTCGCGCCTTGTGTTGCAGTGTGCAGCACTGCTCGCACAGCGCAAGACTTATTGTAGGGGCTTCAGAAAGCTGACCAGACGCTCATGCGTCATGGCCTTTTCTGTGTGGTTACCCGCACGGCCGACATCTGTTTTGCATTATCGTGCCCAGACTCGTGCGCCATAATGCAAAACAGATGGCCTGCTCCCTCACACAAGGGCGCGCGCACTCTCGCGCACCACTCGCGGCTTGTTTTGAAACCAGCCGTGCGACCACTGATACTGCGCAGCGGCCTCACTTGTCTCTCCCGACCGTCCGTGTTGTGTCTATCTGTGCAGGTGGCGCTGTGTTTGGCCTCACTTGTCTCTCCCGACCGTCCGTGTTGTGTCTATCTGTGCAGGCGGCGCTGTGTTTGGCCTCACTTGTCTCTCCCGCCTGTCCGTGTTGTGTCTGTCTGTGCAGGTGGCGCTCTGTTTGGCCTCACTTGTCTCTCCCGACCGTCCGTGTTGTGTCTATCTGTGCAGGCGGCGCTGTGTTTGGCCTCACTTGTCTCTCCCGCCTGTCCGTGTTGTGTCTGTCTGTGCAGGTGGCGCTCTGTTTGGCCTCACTTGTCTCTCCCGACCGTCCGTGTTGTGTCTATCTGTGCAGGCGGCGCTGTGTTTGGCCTCACTTGTCTCTCCCGCCTGTCCGTGTTGTGTCTGTCTGTGCAGGTGGCGCTCTGTTTGGCCTCACTTGTCTCTCCCGACCGTCCGTGTTGTGTCTATCTGTGCAGGCGGCGCTGTGTTTGGCCTCACTTGTCTCTCCCGCCCGTCTGTGTTGTGTCTGTCTGTTCAGGCGGCGCTGTGTTTGGCCTCACTTGTCTCTCCCGCCCGTCTGTGTTGTGTCTGTCTGTGCAGGCGGCGCTGTGTTTGGCCTCACTTGTCTCTCCCGCCCGTCTGTGTTGTGTCTGTCTGTGCAGGCGGCGCTGTGTTTGGCCTCACTTGTCTCTCCCGCCCGTCCGTGTTGTGTCTGTCTGTGCAGGCGGCGCTGTGTTTGGCCTCACTTGTTTAAAAGAGCCGCGTGTGAAGCGTTCGGCTGACGCGCTATTTTGTTGCCGGCGCCGATGCCATCAGAAGACGACCCGTGAATCAGCCTGTGCTCCTCAAATGTTGTCATGTAGGACCCAACAACAGGCAGTGGGAAAACACACCACCGAACATGGCTTCCGGAGCATTGCTGCTGGCGTAAAGCGCTTTTACACGCGCCTCGTCAGAGGTAGTAAGCACAATAGAAATGCAATTCCAATCCAATCCTCTCGAAGCGCAAAAGCGGGAGCTGGACCACCTGCCTCAGCGTCGCCCTTTGGCTCACGGGCGCCGTGTGCACCACCGTCCTTACCGCCCCCAGAGACTAAACTGTATTTCATAACATGGGTCTTGTCATGTTCTCGAGTCGATGCTGGGAGAATGATAGGCCGAGGCAGCAGAAAGCGATCCCATCCTGTGACCTGCTGGTTACACGTACATCTATCTATGCGGCAGGCACCTTATCTACTGAGCTGTCTTGCTGAATAGTTCGCGTCTTACTCCCAGGCTCAAGTGTGTGCCTACGTCATCCCTGTGCAGGGCGGGTCCGTTTCTACATGTAGGTCGCACGGGCGATCAATGGCGCCCCCTTGAGGCATCAGTGACACATCTGCCCTGTAGCCCTGCAGTGTTTTATCCGTGTGCACGAGCACTGGTGGGGTACAAACACTGGTCCTTGCCTGGGCCACCAAAGTGCCTTGACTGGGTGCTCTAGGCGCACACGAAGTGGGCTATTAGTGAATAGGTGCCTCGAATATCATTTGGCGACCTTATTTGTGCAAGCTTAAAGGGCAGCGGGCAGTGCAGTTCTGGGGCGTAGTGCCACCGTCTAGGATGTGAATTAGGGGAATGTTTCCACCTCAAGGTTCCAAGTGACTTCGCTCTCACTGTCCGTTTGATTTTACCCAGAACTAGGCCCGGGCAAAATGTAAATTACATCGGTGTAATCTGTATAATTTTGGGAGCTTAGTTTTGCGAAATTCCGGCTTTACACCGCATTGTGTAATTACGCTGCAGCTCATGGCAAAATAATAAGCACAAAAGCTGGAGAACATCACGAAGAACCAAAAGACCAAGCTGTTTTTTCGGGGAACTTGTGTTTTTTTTGTGTGCTATTTTTGCGCCTTCACTTTAAAAACTGAAGCAAGGATGCATTTCTTGCTCAATTATAGTGCTAAACGGTGGATTTATATTTTGCATAATTAGGTGTAATTTCACATCATTTTCCTTACACATCCCTACTCCGAGTGACTCAGTGAAAACCACCCTCATGATTCACTGTTATCCACCTATAATTCTATATATTGCACTCGGCCTTTGAGTTCCCGCATCATATGGCCGAAACTGGTGGAAGGCTGAGCTCAGGGAACAACAGGTGCCTGGAGTTTCCCTAAAAGTAGGAGGCTGCTAGGTGGCCCTTGCCGACACTGGGAGAGTAAATTTACTATTGATCACATCTGTGTTTCTGCTGCCATTCAGGCCCATCATCACCAGCACTGCTCAGCCATTTATTTACTTGGTTGGTAAGACATTAATTTTTCAAAAATCTTAATCAGATACAGCTACAACTCGTTCTGTAAACGTCTACAATTTCATCAAATTGACTTTAGAATTAATATTATAGTTAAGAAGACGATTATGTGAAATCCCATAGCGTAAACATTTGCCTGATTTCCCTTCTTAATTGGCGCACGTGCACAGGCTCAACCCCTTTGAAGGCGGCAGTCAGGCTTCCGGTTCCATTCCTTCTCATACACTGTCTACTAACATAACAGGTGATTATTTAGGGCCATGTGGGGTGAGAGGTCTGTTGCTCGTTCCTTTGGCTGGGGTGTGCATCATGTTGTGGTGTTTTTGATTTCTTGGATTTTTGCTGTCCTTGATCGTTACAACTTGTGGATATAGATTTAATTCCTTAGGCAAAATTTAATTTTGACTCTTGGAGTGCTCCCTGTGTGCTGGAAAAAACAAACACTTTTAGACATTACCAGCAGGTGGGGTTCTAAAGCTGCTCTTTAACTCTTTGTGAAGAAGTGCTGGCATGAATGGTGGCTGTGATTGGGCCAAAATTTTAAACGGTTGCCTAAGCAACCAGCATACAAATGATTGGTGATGGTTTGGCGCCCCGCACTTGATCCTCACTGCAATTTTCAGCGATGGTTGGTCTAGGGGGCTTTTCTTACAGCCTTCTAAAGAAGGAGAAGCATCGAGCCAATCAGGCGTAGTATGCCCAAGCGCATCTTCTGAAGAGAGCTTCATAGTTACACTCTCTCTCTCTGGAGATACATACTTGAGGCAGTAAACAATACCTTGGCCAGGGACAGGATGGTGCTTGAACAGAGGGAAATGTACAACATTTGATGGTCTATTGTAGTTCCCATTTCCAAGCCACTCCCATTATCACACCTAAAATGTAGGACTCTGTGTGTTCTCTGCTCTCAGCTGAGGGCTCTGCATATACGAGATAGGCCCAGCGTTGGAGTAGAGCGAAGCCCCTACCTTTGTGAAGTGCATTTATGAGTGTGTGAAGTGGTGCAACAGGAGAACTACTACACACACTCGTGAATGCCTTTGTTAGCTGAGCTCACTGTCTTCAAGGCTGGACCAGTGGTGACAAAAAGCCTGCAGGGCTCCTGAGCGCAGAAGGGAGCTTAAGGGCACACTGTGGCATCATGGTGGATGGCACTGGCTGGGCCTGGCCACAGAACTGCCAACGAATTACAAACAGATGCCAGGGAAAGACCGCAGCACACCGGAATACAGAGAGGAGGGGAGCTTGGTACCATGCATCCAGCCAGCCATTGATGTGGCCTCACAATACCATCCGCACCTGGGACACTCCCACCGTGTGATCTTCGACATACGTGTGGGTTCATGTGCCATCACATCACCGGTGTGTTTGAGGCTCCCTTCTCGCTTGCAGTGTTTGTCTAGTTATGAGATGAACACTTCACGGAGTTTGATGGGTGTGGCCGGAGCGCGTTCAGTTGCCCTCTGGGTTGTGTGTCCATTGTCTGCCAGGCTGTGATGTGTGTGCGTTGAATGAGGGGTCACTCTCATCAGAGTTTGTGTAGTGATAGCAAGGGAAATTCTTACTCATTGACTGTACCTGTCAGAAGCAACTACGAAGCTGAGCGCTAACTTGCTCTTGAAAAATCAAATTTACGTCAAACATAACAAGTGTTTTTTGCTTTCTAGGCTAAAGGGGAACTCGGAACCCGGGAGGGGGCGGGTGAGATGTTTGTGATAATCTGCGTCTATCTATAGCCTGTTAGCCTTGGGTTATGTAAGGAAGAGTGTAATAATCGTATCTCTGCAACCAGCATATTAATGTTACGCTGGCATCACCTCCGTGCGGCCGACGCTTAACTCACAAGCCTTTGATCTTGGTGAATAAAGGGGCTAAGAGCCGAGGGCATTGAATAGGTGGGTGACAGACAACCGTTTATCTGTACGTCTGTCTGTCTGTCAACCGCCCTCCTCTCTGGATACGCTGACTCTTCTAGTGCTGTCATCTTATCTCATACCCTACACCCCTGTCAGCTGCTTAAATTACGCGCTCGGGAAATTGTAAAGTGCCTGGGCTGGCAGAGAGACAGCAGTCTTCGTGTATGCGTCACTGTACGGACGACGAGCTGCGGCCGGATAAATAGGCAACTCGCCTTCCCTCGTGAGCATAAAAGGTCCCAGGCACGCGCCGTAACCGTGCTTTATGCGCACAGGACGAGGGGCAGCTGAGAGGGTGAAAGGATGCCCCGGGGCACCCTGCAGCCTTTTCATGTGCACTGTGTGTGCACAGTGCACCTCCATTTGCACACTTGTAGCAGCGCTTTCTGCACACCGATGAAGGCATTCCCAGCTCAGGATATTTCGCTACATTCTCAGTAACAATTTCATAACAAGCATTGACATAGCCAATAGGTCTCGCCTTTGGGACCTTATAAGTATTTAGTTATGCAGCACAACATCCTTGGTGCAACAACATTAACTGTTGCATGGCTAAACACTTATAAGGTCCCAAAGGCGAGACCTATTGGCTATGCCAGTGCTTGTTTTAGATGTCAGCAACATCGAGCGATCAAACCGTATAGTCGTCTATATCATGCTTTGAGTCAAAGCCAAGGCGTAATGTCTACACCATGCATCAAATGAAACTGATGATGTAGTTTTTACACCGCACCTCAGCTCATACCCATCATTTTTACGCATAACTTACTCAGCTCAAACCTGTGATGCAATTTCCACACCATACCTCAACTCAAACCCAGGATGTAATGTTTACACCATACCTCAACTCATACCCAGGATGTAATGTTTACACCATACCTCAACTCAAACCCAGGATGTAATGTTTACACCATACCTCAACTCATACCCAGGATGTAATGTTTACACCATACCTCAACTCATACCCAGGATGTAATGTTTACACCATACCTCAACTCAAACCCAGGATGTAATGTTTACGCCATACCTCAACTCAAACCTGTGATGCAATTTCCACACCATACCTCAACTCAAACCCAGTTTGTAATTGTTAAACTGCACCAGACCTCAGACTCATGGTGGATTTTAAGGATCCCTGTATCCTTGAAGCCTATGTGGGAAATAAAGGCCACGTCCTGAAAGACATATTTAAACAGAATTATTGCAGGAACTCAGCATATCATCTTGCACTTCACTATCAATGTTAATTCCCACACCTCTTACCCATCTCACCTCAACCAGTCCCCAATGATATGAAAACAAATGTACATACTCTTTCCGCGACATGTTAGCGCCAAAGTTATTTATGTTAGCTCGCGTTCACCTTTTTTAATACATTTTTATTCATTAATAAAACACAGGTATAAAGAATCAACAAATGTAGCATAATGTGCATCTGTTTTTATGATAGATCATATGTTTCTCTCATTTTACTTAGGTGAACACCATGTGGCCAGGTTCAGGGTTAACGCATCCCTACCTAACTGTGCATCCTGTCTCCTGACAGGATGTCTATATAATTGTATGCAGCCAGCTTTAGTCACTCTGTAGATATGGTTAAATCAACTAGTCTATAGGGAAAGCATTTTTTACAAGCTAATAACTTTGCCTCAAGTTGACAAAGCTGCAGTCACCATCGCAAGTAAAGTGTATGTGCACAAAAGGAAGGTATTGTGCACATTGGATGAGGAGGTAAGGCAGATGGTTGTGCTGCTCAAACTTGAGATTCTTATAAAGATGTCCATTGAATTAGTATGTTCTACCCATTGGATCCTCAAACATCAACTTGACATGAAGACAGGGGGTGCTGTCTTCTGTTTCCATTTTGCAATTTGCTGTAAATCTGCACAGTGTGTTTTGAAACAGCGCCTAATGGGAGGATGACAGAAATGTATCGATATCGGAAAGATGTGGCTGGGGCGTCAACTTTGGAATCTGAATACAGCAGTCTGGCTCAACCATAATCACTCGAAGAAGTGCAAAAAGGCACATGCGTGCTCAGGCACAGCGAAGATTTGGCGCGGTTTGCCGCCGCCGGACTCTGGCAGCAGAATTACTGAAATTACTCCAATCACTCCGGCGTAATTGAAATTCCGCCCCGGCCTAGTCATGACTAACGAATGTGTGGTCTGCATTCTACCTCTATAGTAAACAGACATCCAAAGCCCTGCAGGTAAGGGCACTGCACCTGGAGGGGAGTGCACTAGGTTTGTTTTAAAAACCTTGAAAGATAGTTTATGCCCAATGGAGCAATACAGATGTTTTCTTTTTTGTTTGTGCCGCCAACAAACAATTTGAGAGGGCATTGTCTGTCTACTATGGGCCTGATTTCGATGCGGTTAGGAAAGCATTCCCACCTAGGGCCCTATTCCGATGCGGTTAGGAAGGCCTCCTAATGGCATTTGCTCCTTCCGAATCGGATCGGGAACGTGTCTTCCCAACCGAGGGCCAGATTACGATGCGGTTAGGAACATGGGCTCCCATAGAAGTCAATGGGAGTCCAACCAAATAGTATCTGGAAGCATCCGGATGCATCATACTCGGCCGGTCGGAATCTCCCGATCCGAGTCGGTCGGAAACCATTTCCAAACCGATTAGATCGGGAAGATTTCCTAACCGCATCAGAATCGGGCCCTATGTCTACAGAGAAGTCCATTGTCTTCTGCTGTCGACTGGCGGAGGTCAGGTCTGCAGTTTATGTCTGTAATAAACAGATCACCACTGTTTAATAAAGAGAATGATATCCTTTTTGGATACTGAACAGAATATCTTGTCTAACAGAAGATGCTGAGCAGAGACATGGCACCCCAGAGAGGTATGTAGAAGTAATAAAAAAAGAAAATAATAACAAATATGTATTGCTTTCAGGTGTAAGCTCTGCACGGCTTGAAAAACAACCATTGGCAAAGCAAATTGGTTTCACTTGCGTCACTCAAGCAAAAGCTATATTGGCAATCTCAATGCTTGTTTTGTTTCTACCATTAAATATATAAAAAAAACATTAGTTGGGCACTCATGGGCCACCATCTTGGAATGGTTTTTAAATATAACAAAAAATATTCCAAGATGAAGGGTCCCCATGTCAATTTCTGCAAATGATTGAGCAACCACCTTGGAATGTTTTTTCATAAAGGATCATCAAAATCATTTCCAGATGTCTCCGACGCATGCACACAAATGCACAAGTGCAGATGCCCATTTTGGAATGGGTTACAAACCATTCAAAGATGCCGTGTGCAGCTGTATTATTGCAGGTGGCATACAAATTGCTGGCAGGCGAGGGCTGGGGAGAGCGGGGTTTAAAGTCATAACGGGGCAGAAAAGGGTGGAGCAGAGAGAGGGCACGGAGAGAGAGAGAGAGGGAGAGATAATAGCCCTTCATGCACTGAAGGAGAAAAAACATCAAATCGAGGGGGGCGGTGGTGGGGGGGTCAGGGAACCGAGATAGAAAAGAAAGCAATCCAGCCTTGAAAAAGGAGCTGTCCCAAAGCTATATAAATAGAGAATATTCAAATGTCCTCCAGAGGGAGATGGCCCCACGCCTTATTCAGATACAGTGGTGGTCAGACGTACTCAAAGTGGTGACTCCATTATAAATAACCACTGCATTTTAATGATTTATGTATTCTGTCTCTGTAATGAATTTGTTTCTTTTTATTATATTTTTAAAAAAAATGTTTTTTTTTGTACCTTTTATGGTTCAACTGAGCCGAAGTAAAGGAAAATGAACCACTAATCAGGAATTTTGCACTCCTCATTTTTCTAGATCTAATCCTAAACATATTACTGGTTTATGAAAAGGATAGAGGTAAATTGGAAACTGGGTGAAGTGGTGAATATGAGGCACACAATACTTGGCCATGAACGCAAGGCATCTTTGTAATTCCAAAGGCTCGGGCCGGATCCAAAGCATGTTTGACTGGTGCTATTTCATGTGTTTGGTGGTAAGTTAAGGCTGTGCTTGGTCCTGATACCTTTTACCACCGTAATATGAAAACAAGATTCTGGAGATGGTAATGTGGGACAAGAACGTTTGTAACACGTTTGTTGTGTGGAAGTTTAATGGGTGGTGATTTGTTCTGTTGTTTTTTGTGCAGCTGTGTTTTTATGGTGCATTATACAGTGTGATTGTGTTGTGTTGTACTGCAGTTGTTATGCTGTGTACTGTTTTGACTGATTTGTTGTGAAGATGCCTGGAAAATGTTAATTGTGTGGTTGTGTTGCTTTCTGGGTGTTATTGTCAAGGTCATTGGAATTATTGGATTTGTCACACTTGCTGCATAATCCATCATCTGCATAATTTGCAGATTGTAACATAAAAATTGCTGTCATATAGTGGCAGGTGATTTGCTGCGCAGAGACACCTTTTAGTTGCTGAACACATTATGGCAGCTAGGGAACCTGATGCTGTACTACCTGAAGTTACCACAGCTTCACCAGAACTAAGTTGCCCACCTCTAGTTTCTGGAGAGTTTTGCAGCACCCCTTTAGTTCCTGGAGAGGTTTGTAGCACCCCTTTAGTTCCTGGAGAGGTTTGCAGCCCCCTCTAGTTCCCGGAGAGGTTTGCAGCACCCCTTTAGTTCCTGGAGAGGTTTGTAGCACCCCTTTAGTTCCTGGAGAGGTTTGCAGCACCCCACTAGTTCCTGGAGAGGTTTGTAGCACCCCACTAGTTCCTGGAGAGGTTTGCAGCACCCAACTAGTTCACTTAGAGGTTTGCAGCACCTTATAGTTCCTGGGGAGGCTTGTAGCACCCCTCCTGTTTCCAGAGATGTTTGCAGCATCCCTCTGGTTCCCTGAGAGTTTTGCAGCCCCCTCTAGTTCCTGGAGAGGTTTGCAGCACCCCTCTAGTTATTGGAGAGGTTTGCAGCACAGCTCTGTTCCTGGACAGGTTTGCAGACCCCTCTAGCTCCTGGAGAGGTTTGCTGCACCCCTCTAGTTCCCTGAGAGGTTGCAGCACCCCACTAGTTCCTGGAGAGGTTTGTAGTACCCCTCTAGTTCCCTGAGAGGTTTGCAGCACTCCTCTAGTTCCTGGGGAGGCTTGTAGCACCCCTCCTGTTTCCAGAGAGGTTTGCAGCACCCCTCTGGTTCCCTGAGAGTTTTGCAGCCCCCTCTAGTTGCTGGAGAGGTTTGCAGCACATCTCTATTTTCTGGAGAGGTTTGCAGCACCCCTCTAGTTCTTGGAGAGGTTTGCAGCACCCCTCTATTCCTGGAGAGGTTTGCAGCACCCCTATAGCTACTGGAGAGGTTTGCAGCACCCCTCTAGCTCCTGGGGGAAGTTTGCAGCACCTCTCTAATTCTTGGAGAGGTTAGCAGCACCCCTCTATTCCTGGACAGGTTTGCAGACCCCTCTAGCTCCTGGAGAGGTTTGCAGGACCCCTCTATTTCCTGGAGAGGTTTGCAGCACCCCTCTAGTTCTTGGAGAGGTTTGCAGCACTCTCTCCTCTATTTCCTGGAGAGGTTTGCAGCACCCCTCTATTTCCTGGAGAGGTTTGCAGCCCCCTCTAGTTCCTGGAGAGGCTTGCAGCACCCCTCTAGCTCCCAGAGAGGTTTGAAACACCCCTCTAGCTCTTGGAGAGGTTTGCAGCACCCCTCTATTCCTGGAGACATTTGCAGCAACCCTCTAGCTACTGGAGAGGTTTGCAGCACCCCTCTAGCTCCCGGAGAGGTTTGCAGCCCCCTCTAGTTCATGGAGAGGTTTGCAGCACCCCTCTATTCCTGGAGAGGTTTGCAGCACCCCTATATTCCTGGAGAGGTTTGCAGACCCCTCTAGCTCCTGGAGAGGTTTGCAGCCCCCTCTAGTTCATGGGGAGGCTTGTAGCACCTCTCCTGTTTCCAGAGAGGTTTGCAGCACCCCTCTGGTTCCCTGAGAGTTTTGCAGCCCCCTCTAGTTCCTGGAGAGGTTTGCAGCACCCCTCTATTTCCTGGAGAGGTTTGCAGCACCCCTCTAGTTCTTGGAGAGGTTTGCAGCACCCCTCTATTCCTGGAGAGGTTTGAAGCACCCCTCTAGCTCCCAGAAAGGTTTGCAGCACCCTCTAGTTCTTGGAGAGGTTTGCAGCACCCCTCTAGTTCCTGGAGAGGTTTGCAGCACCCTCTAGCTCCCGGAGAGGTTTGCAGCCCCCTCTAGTTCATGGAGAGGTTTCCAGCCCCCTCTAGTTCATGGAGAGGTTTGCAGCACCCCTCTATTCCTGGAGAAGTTTGCAGACCCCTCTAGCTCCTGGAGAGGTTTGCAGCCCCCTCTAGTTCATGGGGAGGCTTGTAGCACCCCTCCTGTTTCCAGAGAGGTTTGCAGCACCCCTCTGGTTCCCTGAGAGTTTTGCAGCCCCCTCTAGCTCCTGGAGAGGTTTGCAGGACCCCTCTATTTCCTGGAGAGGTTTGCAGCACCCCTCTAGTTCTTGGAGAGGTTTGCAGCACTCCTCTATTTCCTGGAGAGGTTTGCAGCACCCCTCTAGTTCTTGGAGAGGTTTGCAGCACCCCTCTATTCCTGGAGAGGTTTGCAGCACCCCTATAGCTACTGGAGAGGTTTGCAGCACCCCTCTAGCTCCTGGGGGAAGTTTGCAGCACCTCTCTAATTCTTGGAGAGGTTAGCAGCACCCCTCTATTCCTGGACAGGTTTGCAGACCCCTCTAGCTCCTGGAGAGGTTTGCAGGACCCCTCTATTTCCTGGAGAGGTTTGCAGCACCCTTCTAGTTCTTGGAGAGGTTTGCAGCACTCCTCTATTTCCTGGAGAGGTTTGCAGCACCCCTCTATTTCCTGGAGAGGTTTGCAGCCCCCTCTAGTTCCTGGAGAGGTTTGCAGCACCCCTCTAGCTCCCAGAGAGGTTTGAAACACCCCTCTAGCTCTTGGAGAGGTTTGCAGCACCCCTCTATTCCTGGAGACATTTGCAGCAACCCTCTAGCTACTGGAGAGGTTTGCAGCACCCCTCTATTCCTGGAGAGGTTTGCAGCACCCCTCTATTCCTGGAGAGGTTTGCAGCACCCCTCTATTCCTGGAGAGGTTTGCAGACCCCTCTAGCTCCTGGAGAGGTTTGCAGCCCCCTCTAGTTCATGGGGAGGGTTGTAGCACCTCTCCTGTTTCCATAGAGGTTTGCAGCACCCCTCTGGTTCCCTGAGAGTTTTGCATTCCCCTCTAGTTCCTGGAGAGGTTTGCAGCACCCCTCTATTTCCTGGAGAGGTTTGCAGCACCCCTCTAGGTCTTGGATAGGTTTGCAGCACCCCTCTAGTTCTTGGAGAGGTTTGCAGCACCCCTCTATTCCTGGAGAGGTTTGCAGCACCCCTCTAGCTCCTGGAGAGGTTTGCAGCACCCCTCTAGTTCTTGGAGAGGTTTGTAGCACCCCTCTATTTCCTGGAGAGTTTTGCAGCACCCCTCTAGTTCTTGGAGAGGTTTGCAGTACCCCTCTATTTCCTGGAGAGGTTTGCAGCACCCCTCTAGTTCTTGGAGAGGTTTGCAGCACCCCTCTAGTCCTTGGGGAGGTTTGCAGCACCCCTCTAGCTCCTGGAGAGGTTTGCAGCTCCCCTCTGGTTCCTGGAGAGGTTTGCAGCACCCCTCGAGCTCCCGGAGAGGTTTGCAGCACCCCTCTAGTTCTTGGAGAGGTTTGTAGCACCCCTCTATTTCCTGGAGAGTTTTGCAGCACCCCTCTAGTTCTTGGAGGGGTTTGCAGCACCCCTCTATTTCCTGGAGATGTTTGCAGCACCCCTCTATTTCCTGGAGAGGTTTTCAGCACCCCTCTAGTTCTTGGAGAGGTTTGCAGCACCCCTCTATTCCTGGTGAGGTTTGCAGACCCCTCTAGCTCCTGGAGAGGTTTGCAGCCCCCTTTAGTTCCTGGAGAGGTTTGCAGACCCCCTCTAGCTCCCGGAGAGGTTTGCAGCACCCCTCTAGTTCTTGGAGAGGTTTGAAGCACCCCTCTAGTTCCTGGAGAGGTTTGAAGCCCCCCTCTAGCTCCCGGAAAGGTTTGCAGCACCCCTCTAGTAGTTGGAGAGGTTTGCAGCCCCCTCTAGTTCATGGAGAGGTTTCCAGCCCCCTCTAGTTTATGGAGAGGTTTGCAGCACCCCTCTATTCCTGGAGAGGTTTGCAGACCCCTCTAGCTCCTGGAGAGGTTTGCAGCCCCCTTTAGTTCCTGGAGAGGTTTGCAGACCCCCTCTAGCTCCCGGAGAGGTTTGCAGCACCCCTCTAGTTCCTGGAGAGGTTTGCAGCACCCCTCTAGCTCCCGGAGAGGTTTGCAGCCCCCTCTAGTTCCTGGAGAGGTTAGCAGCACCCCTCTAGCTCCCGGAGAGGTTTGCAGCACCCCTCCAGTTCTTGGAGAGGTTTGAAGCACCCCTCTAGTTCCTGGAGAGGTTTGATGCACCCCTCTAGCTCCCGGAAAGGTTTGCAGCACCCCTCTAGTTCCTGGAGAGGTTTGCAGCACCCCTCTAGCTCCCGAAGAGGTTTGCAGCCCCCTCTAGTTCATGGAGAGGTTTCCAGCCCCCTCGAGTTCATGGAGAGGTTTGCAGCACCCCTCTATTCCTGGAGAGGTTTGCAGACCCCTCTAGCTCCTGGAGAGGTTTGCATTCCCCTCTAGTTCATGGGGAGGTTTGTAGCACCCCTCCTGTTTCCAGAGAGGTTTGCAGCACCCCTCTGGTTCCCTGAGAGTTTTGCAGCCCCCTCTAGTTCCTGGAGAGGTTTGCAGCACCCCTCTATTTCCTGGAGAGGTTTGCAGCACCCCTCTAGGTCTTGGATAGGTTTGCAGCACCCCTCTAGTTCTTGGAGAGGTTTTCAGCACCCCTCTATTCCTGCAGAGGTTTGCAGCACCCCTCTAGCTCCTGGAGAGGTTTGCAGCACCCCTCTAGTTCTTGGAGAGGTTTGTAGCACCCCTCTATTTCCTGGAGAGTTTTGCAGCACACCTCTAGTTCTTGGAGAGGTTTGCAGCACCCCTCTATTTCCTGGAGAGGTTTGCAGCACCCCTCTAGTTCTTGGAGAGGTTTGCAGCACCCCTCTAGTCCATGGGGAGGTTTGCAGCACCCCTCTAGTTCTTGGAGAGGTTTGCAGCACCCCTCTATTCCTGGTCAGGTGTGCCGACTCCTCTAGCTCCTGGAGAGGTTTGCAGCTCCCCTCTGGTTCCTGGAGAGGTTTACAGCACCCCTTGAGCTCCCGGAGAGGTTTGCAGCACCCCTCTAGTTCTTGGAGAGGTTTGTAGCACCCCTCTATTTCCTGGAGAGTTTTGCAGCACCCCTCTAGTTCTTGGAGAGGTTTGCAGCACCCCTCTATTTCCTGGAGAGGTTTGCAGCACCCCTCTATTTCCTGGAGAGGTTTTCAGCACCCCTCTAGTTCTTGGAGAGGTTTGCAGCACCCCTATATTCCTGGTGAGGTTTGCAGACCCCTCTAGCTCCTGGAGAGGTTTGCAGCCCCCTTTAGTTCCTGGAGAGGTTTGCAGACCCCCTCTAGCTCCCGGAGAGGTTTGCAGCACCCCTGTAGTTCTTGGAGAGGTTTGCAGCACCCCTCTAGTTCCTGGAGAGGTTTGCAGCACCCCTCTAGCTCCCGGAGAGGTTTGCAGCTCCCTCTAGTTCCTGGAGAGGTTTGCAGACCCCCTCTAGCTCCCGGAGAGGTTTGCAGCACCCCTGTAGTTCCCGGAGAGGTTTGCAGCACCTCTCTAGTTCCTGGAGAGGTTTGCAGCACCCCTCTAGCTCCCGGAGAGGTTTGCAGCACCCCTCTAGTTCTTGGAGAGGTTTGAAGCACCCCTCTAGTTCCTGGAGAGGTTTGAAGCACCCCTCTAGCTCCCGGGAAAGGTTTGCAGCACCCCTCTAGTTCTTGGAGAGGTTTGCAGCACCCTCTAGCTCCCAGAGAGGTTTGCAGCCCCTCTAGTTCATGGAGAGGTTTCCAGCCCCCTCTAGTTTATGGAGAGGTTTGCAGCACCTCTCTATTCCTGGAGAGGTTTGCAGACCCCTCTAGCTCCTGGAGAGTTTTGCAGCCCCCTCTAGTTCATGGAGAGGTTTGCAGCACCACTCTAGTTCATGGAGAGCTTTGCAGCACCCCTCTAGTTCCTGGAGAGGTTTGTAGCACTCCTCTATTCCTGGAGAGGTTTGCAGACCACTCTAGCACCTGGAGAGGGTTGCAACCCCCTCTAGTTCCCTGAGAGGTTTACAGCACCCCTCTCGTTCCTGGAGAGGTTTGCAGCACCCTTCTAGTTCCTGGAGAGGTTAACAGCACTCCTCTAGTTCCTGGAGAGGTTTGCAGCGCCCCTCTAGTTCCTGGCGAGGTCTGCAGCACCTCTCTAGTTCCTGGAGAGGTTTACCTCACCATTCTAGTTCCTGGAGAGGTTTATATCACCCCACTAGTTCCCAGAGAGGTTTGCAGCCCCCCTCTAGTTCCCGGAGAGGTTTGCAGCACCCTTTAGTTCCCGGAGAGGTTTGCAGCACCCCCTACGTCTTGAGAGGTTTACATCACCCCTCTAGTTCCTGAAGAGGTTTACATCACCCCTCTAGTTCCCGGAGAGGTTTGCAGCACCCTCTAGTTCCCGGAGAGGTTTGCAGCACCCCCTACTTCTTGAGAGGTTTATAGCACCCCTCTAGTTCCCGGAGAGGTTTGCAGCGCTACTCTAGTTCCTGGAGAGGTTTGCAGCACCCTCCAGTTCATGGAGATTTTTGCAGCACCCCTCTAGTTCTCAGAGAGCTTTGCAGCACCCCTCTAGTTCTCGGAGAGCTTTGCAGCACCCCTCTAGTTAATGGAGAGGTTTACAGCACCCCTCTAGTTCCCGGAGAAGTTTGCAGCACCCCTCAAGTTTCTGGAGAGGTTTCTAGTTCCTGGAGAGGTTTACAGCACCCCTCTAGTTCTCGGAGAGCTTTTCAGCACCCCTCAAGTTCCTGGAGAGGTTTGCAGCACCCCTCTAGTTCTTGGAGAGCTTTGCAGCACCCCTCTAGTTCCTGGAGATGTTTAAGCACCCCTCTAGTTCCTGGAGAGGTTTGCAGCGCCCCTCTAGTTCCTGGAGAGGTTTGCAGCACCCCTCTAGTTCCTGGAGAGGTTTTCATCACCCCTCTAGTTCCTGGAGAGGTTTACAGCACCCCTCTAGTTCCCGGAGAGGTTTGCAGTACCCCTCTAGTTCCTGGAGAGGTTTGCAGCACCCCCTACTTCTTGCAAAGTTTATAGCACCCCTCTAGTTCCCGAAGAGGTTTGCAGCACCCCTCTAGTTCCCGGAGAGGTTTAAATCACCCCTCTAGTTCCCGGAGAGGTTTGCAGCACCCTCTAGCTCCTGTAGAGGTTTACAGCACCCCTCTAGTTCCCGGAGAGGTTTACATCACCCCTCTAGTTCCCGGAGAGGTTTGCAGGCCCCTCTAGTTCCTGGAGAGGTTTGCAGCACCCTCTAGTTCCTGAAGAGGTTTGCAGCACCCTCTAGTTCATGGAGAGGTTTACAGAGCTTCTCTAGTTCCTGGAGATGTTTGCAGCACCCCTCTAGTTACTGGAGAGGTTTGCAGCACCCTCTAGTTCCCGGAGAGGTTTGCAGCACCCCTCTAGTTCCTGGAGAGGTTTGCAGCAGCCCTCTAGTTCCCGGAGAGGTTTGCAGTACCCCTCTAGTTCCTGGAGAGGTTTGCAGCACCCCCTACTTCTTGCAAAGTTTATAGCACCCCTCTAGTTCCCGAAGAGGTTTGCAGCACCCCTCTAGTTCCCGGAGAGGTTTAAATCACCCCTCTAGTTCCCGGAGAGGTTTGCAGCACCCTCTAGCTCCTGTAGAGGTTTACAGCACCCCTCTAGTTCCCGGAGAGGTTTACATCACCCCTCTAGTTCCCGGAGAGGTTTGCAGGCCCCTCTAGTTCCTGGAGAGGTTTGCAGCACCCTCTAGTTCCTGAAGAGGTTTGCAGCACCCTCTAGTTCATGGAGAGGTTTACAGTGCTCCTCTAGTTTCTGGAGATGTTTGCAGCACCCCTCTAGTTACTGGAGAGGTTTGCAGCACCCTCTAGTTCCCGGAGAGGTTTGCAGCACCCCTCTAGTTCCTGGAGAGGTTTGCAGCAGCCCTCTAGTTCCTGGAGAGGTTTGCAGCGCTCCTCTAGTGCCCGGAGAGGTTTGCAGCACCCCTCTAGTTCTTGGAGAGGTTTGCAGCACCCTTCTAGTCCTTGGGGAGGTTTGCAGCACCCCTCTAGTTCTTGGAGAGGTTTGCAGCACCCCTCTATTCCTGTACAGGTTTGCCGACTCCTCTAGCTCCTGGAGAGGTTTGCAGCTCCCCTCTGGTTCCTGGAGAGGTTTGCAGCACCCCTCGAGCTCCCGGAGAAGTTTGCAGCACCCCTCTAGTTCTTGGAGAGGTTTGTAGCACCCCTCTATTTCCTGGAGAGTTTTGCAGCACCCCTCTAGTTCTTGGAGAGGTTTGCAGCACCCCTCTATTTCCTGGAGAGGTTTGCAGCACCCCTCTGTTTCCTGGAGAGGTTTTCAGCACCCCTCTAGTTCTTGGAGAGGTTTGCAGCATCCCTCTATTCCTGGTGAGGTTTGCAGACCCCTCTAGCTCCTGGAGAGGTTTGCAGCCCCCTTTAGTTCCTGGAGAGGTTTGCAGACCCCCTCTAGCTCCCGGAGAGGTTTGCAACACCCCTGTAGTTCTTGGAGAGGTTTGCAGCACCCCTCTAGTTCCTGGAGAGGTTTGCAGCACCCCTCTAGCTCCCGGAGAGGTTTGCAGCCCCCTCTAGTTCTTGGAGAGGTTTGCAGACCCCCTCTAGCTCCCAGAGAGGTTTGCAGCACCCCTGTAGTTCTTGGAGAGGTTTGCAGCACCCCTCTAATTCCTGGAGACGTTTGCAGCACCCCTCTAGCTCCCGGAGAGGTTTGCAGCACCCCTCTAGTTCTTGGAGAGGTTTGAAGCACCCCTCTAGTTCCTGGAGAGGTTTGAAGCACCCCTCTAGCTCCCGGAAAGGTTTGCAGCACCCCTCTAGTTCTTGGAGAGGTTTGCAGCCCCCTCTAGTACATGGAGAGGTTTCCAGCCCCCTCTAGTTTATGGAGAGGTTTGCAGCACCCCTCTATTCCTGGAGAGGTTTGCAGACCCCTCTAGCTCTTGGAGAGTTTTGCAGCCCCCTCTAGTTCATGGAGAGGTTTGCAGCACCCCTCTAGTTCATGGAGAGCTTTGCAGCACCCCTCTAGTTCCTGGAGAGGTTTGTAGCACTCCTCTATTCCTGGAGAGGTTTGCAGACCCCTCTAGCACCTGGAGAGGGTTGCAACCCCTTCTAGTTCCCTGAGAGGTTTACAGCACCACTCTCATTCCTGGAGAGGTTTGCAGCACCCTTCTAGTTCCTGGAGAGGTTAACAGCACTCCTCTAGTTCCTGGAGAGGTTTGCAGCGCCCCTCTAGTTCCTGGAGAGGTCTGCAGCACCTCTCTAGTTCCTTGAGAGGTTTACATCACCCCTCTAGTTCCTGAAGAGGTTTACATCACCCCTCTAGTTCCCGGAGAGGTTTGCAGCACCCTCTAGTTCCCGGAGCGGTTTGCAGCACCCCCTTCTTGAGAGGTTTATAGCACCCCTCTAGTTCCCAGAGAGGTTTGCAGCGCTACTCTAGTTCCTGGAGAGGTTTGCAGCACCCTCCAGTTCGTGGAGATTTTTGCAGCACCCCTCTAGTTCTCAGAGAGCTTTGCAGCACCCCTCTAGTTCTCGGAGAGCTTTGCAGCACCCCTCTAGTTCCTGGAGAGGTTTACAGCACCCCTCTAGTTCCCGGAGAGGTTTGCAGCACCCCTCAAGTTTCTGGAGAGGTTTCTAGTTCCTGGAGAGGTTTACAGCACCCCTCTAGTTCTCGGAGAGCTTTTCAGCACCCCTCTAGTTCCTGGAGAGGTTTGCAGCACCCCTCTAGTTCCTGGAGATGTTTAAGCACCCCTCTAGTTCCCGGAGAGGTTTGCAGCGCCCCTCTAGTTCCTGGAGAGGTTTGCAGCACCCCTCTAGCTCCTGGAGAGGTTTTCAGCACCCCTCTAGTTCCTGGAGAGGTTTACAGCACCCCTCTAGTTCCCGGAGAGGTTTGCAGTTCCCCTCTAGTTCCTGGAGAGGTTTGCAGCACCCCCCTAGTTCTTGCGAGGTTTATAGCACCCCTCTAGTTCCCGGAGAGGTTTGCAGCACCCCTCTAGTTCCTGGAGAGGTTTAAATCACCCCTCTAGTTCCCGGAGAGGTTTGCAGCACCCTCTAGCTCCTGTAGAGGTTTACAGCACCCCTCTAGTTCCCGGAGAGGTTTACAGCACCCCTCTAGATCCCGGAGAGGTTTGCAGCACCCTCTAGTTCCCGGAGAGGTTTGCAGCCCCCTCTAGTTCCTGGAGAGGTTTGCAGCACCCTCTAGTTCCTGAAGAGGTTTGCAGCACCCTCTAGTTCATGGAGAGGTTTACAGTGCTCCTCTAGTTCCTGGAGATGTTTGCAGCACCCCTCTAGTTCCTGGAGAGGTTTGCAGCACCCTCTAGTTCCCGGAGAGGTTTGCAGCACCCCTCTAGTTCCTGGAGAGGTTTGCAGCCCCCTCTAGTTCCTGGAGAGGTTTGCAGCAGCCCTCTAGTTCCTGGAGAGGTTTGCAGCACCCCTCTAGTTCCCAGAGAGGTTTGCAGCACCCCTCTAGTTCATGGAGAGGTTTGCAGCACCCCATTAGTTCCTGGGGAGGCTTGTAGCACCCCTCCTGTTTCCAGAGTGGTTTGCAGCACCCTCTAGTTCCCGGAGAGGTTTGCAGCGCTCCTCTAGTGCCTGGAGAGGTTTGCAGCACCCCTCTAGTTCTTGGAGAGGTTTGCCGCACCCTCTAGTTCCCGGAGAGGTTTGCAGCACTCCTCTAGTTTCTGGAGAGGTTTGCAGCACCCCTCTAGTTCTTGTAGAGGTTTGCAGCACCCTCTAGTTCCTGGAGAGGTCTGCAGCACCCTCTAGTTCCTGGAGAGGTTTTTGTGCAGCCACCTGCATCCTGTTGCTCCCTGTGAGGCTCCAGGCGCAGTAGTACTGAGCGGTGTCATTCTGTCGCACACTGTCAGCCCTCAGGATGAAATCCTGAGCACTTGGCCTCTCTGCCCTGAAACGTGTCTCTGTGCTGTCATCAAGCATGCCAGCGCTTCTTGAAAGGAACATGAACTCAAAGGGCTGCTGTGAAGTCTTTCTGTACCAGTACATGTAAAGGTTACTCTGCCCCTGCATGGAGCAGTTCACTTGAACGGCAGTTCCTGGGGGGACAGAGAGAAAAGGGGGGCTCTGGAGTATGGTCTGTGGTTCCACATCTGCAGTGGGAAGGAAACAGCAGATGAATGAAGATAAAACAATGAGAGAGAAGTTAATCACACAGTGAACATGTAGGTGTTTAAATAACTTACAGTGAAAAAGCATAAGCAGTGCACAGAGTGAGCGCGAGCCCTGCATAGCGCCTCTCCGCCGATGCAGAAGGAGTCGAGGTGCCTCAGGGCAGGGAGTTCCTCTTTAAAGTGAGAGGTGGTGGTGTGTTTCTTTCTCCCTCCTCTGTGACTCCTCCCACCTTTGCACTGCACACCTTTCACTCCAGCGGTGCAGGACAGAGCACAGCTTGGGTGAGGTGGGGCCATTGCACGGCATCACCTCAGGAGGGAGCAGCAGGTGCTGGAACATGAAATGAAATTAAAGAGATTCTTTTTTTCCTTCCATACATTTTTAAAGTTCTCCCAGCCCAAGTGTACTTCAGCAGACACCACTGACGTGTTGTGTAACTGAAGTGGAAACGTTCGAGATCTTGTAAACTTTATCAAATACAGACCTTACTAACCTACTACATTGGTGGTGCAACAAAGAAATGAACACATGCAAAGCAAGTCTGTGGTGCGAAATGTAAACTAACAGAGTGAGGGCCTGTTGGGAGAGCGAGGCGAGAGAGAGAAAATAGTCCTTCATGCACTGAAGTGCAAGGGCTTGAGTCAAAGAACAATTAGAACAAACACTCTGCCTAAAGGTTTCTTTATATAGTGCAATACGTCACTGATATATACAAAAAAGTCCTAAGTGTGGTACCTTTCACATTAATAATACAAAAACCTTATATGTAAGGGGTATCATATTGCTTTAATTAATTTAATCAACCAAGTATACAGCACTGATATTGTCCATATTACAGTTGGTTCTCCAAGGAACAATTACAAGAAAGGAAAGCACAATGGCTCCAGCGCCGGCGCGCGTTTCGGTGTCAGACCCTCGTTTGGGTCACACCTTCTTCAGGGCGACAAATTCGCTGTTGCTCCTTGCCGGAGGTCCCTTTTGATCCAATTGCATCATCTTTAAGCTTTTAACTTTACTACTCTAGGACTTTTCCATCTTGCCTCGCATCGACCCAATTTTTCCCCTATGGGGAGGCTTCTGGTATTGTGAAGACACAGCTGGGCCCACTATCATTTGGATATATTTCTCCGTGCTGACTGCACTCCTGAAGCCTATGACCATAAACTTATGTATCATACATCTCCCTGTGACTCTGGCCGCTGTCCTGGCATTGCAACCCAGGCATCTCTGTCTCCTTTGCCTGCACACGAATTTGTCGCCCTGAAGAAGGTGTGACCCGAACGAGGGTCTGACACCGAAACGCGCGTCAGCGCTGGAGCCATTGTGCTTTCCTTTCTTGCAATTCTTCCTTGGAGAACCAACTGTAGTATGGACAATATCAGTGCTGTATAACGACAATCAATTAACTCTGGCTGCTCCGCAGTACTCCATATTGACTGATGTCTTTATGTGATGTAAACTCTGTTTTGTATCATAAGACTGCGTTTGGCACATTTTAAGGTATTGCATGGTTATTGGTATGGAATGTCTGAGTACGTATGAGTCAGTGTCTGCTTGTCTGTTTGAAAGTGTGTGCGTGTGCAGCTCAGGATGTGTGTACTATTTCGTGAATCATTTGTATCTGTTATGTCTTTTATACTTGGTTGATTAAATTAATTAAAGCAATATGATACCCCTTACATATAAGGTTTTTGTATTATTAATGTGAAAGGTACCACACTTAGGACTTTTTTGTATATATCAGTGACGTATTGCACTATATAAAGAAACCTTTAGGCAGAGTGTTTGTTCTGATTGTTCTTTGACTGTTCCCCTGCTCTCTCTGCCTTATATCCGCCTCAGGGCCCCCCTTCTTTGTGAGTGGTTGTGCAAGGGCTTGAGGTCAGTAGTGGAAGGATACAATTCATCCAATGAAAACACAGTGAGAGAGCGATGCTCCTCTGGGCTGGCCAATCACACGAACAGGGAGGAAAGCCATCAATTTAAATGCAGGGAACTGAGATAGACAAGAAAGCCATCTAGTCATGTGCAAGAGACAAATCCGGCTGAAGCCCAGATGCCCAAAACAGAATATATGTATATTAAATGCAATGGGTCTCTTACCAGAAACAGCTAAAGCTGCCTATAGGCAAGAACTAAAAAAGAAAAGGTTGCACTGTCCTGAAGGGATTGTAAACATATGCTGCACTGTCCTATGGGGACTGGCATTCATTTGCAGGCCTGAGAAAATATTACATCCTCATGGCTCTTTGACAGCAGTGAGACTGACCAATGATTCTTGAGCCCTGACTAAGCCTCTATAAATGTGGGGTTTCAGGATTTCATCAGGTAAACTGTGAATATTGAAAAGTCTGCAGTGGGGAGGGGGCACCAGCCTTATTCAGAGATAGATGTCATATTAAGTCTCAGTGATGACTCTTTAAAGGCTACAAATCATGAATTCTGCCCTCATAATTTTGTTGGATGCAATTCATTTTTGCCTATTTGCCACATTTATTTGTCTGTTCTTGAAGCAGTGTGCAAGCTTCATTGATACAAAGAATATGATATATTTAGAGGTGGGCGAGTCAGTGAAAGCTCGAGCCAGGCTCGAGTCTGAAGCCTGGCTCTGGCTCAGCTCGAGATCCTGTTGAGATGGCGAGCCCATAAAGAGCCAAGCTTTCATGTGGCTCCAGCCTGCTACATTCCCTCTATCCAGGATGTTGTACTATGGCCAGAGCTGTCGACTTTGGAACTGCAGAAGCAGGTACCTGTCTCGGCTTCAGCTCAACATACTGTGATTCTCGGCAAATCGCTTTACCTCCCCCTGTGTCTATAAACAATAAATGTGACCTTGTGTAATGTAACTGGTGCTCATGTATAGCTCTCCAATACCTTTGGGTCGAGTTCACGCTATAGAAAAACTGCAAATAAATGCACAAAGAAGTAAAAATAAAGCCTTAACGTAAGGAAAGACAAATAGATACTCATTTACTGGCTGATTTGTACAAACTGAAAGCAGAAAACCTGGATAAATTGAGGGTGCAGAGACAGAATATCGAGTAAAAAATATCGAGTTGCACAAATATCGAGTCATTAATATCGTGGTTCAGAAATATCGACAGCAAGAATATCGTGGTCAAGAATATCGACTTAAGGTAAGTAATATCGATTTTAAAAATATCGAAGTGTTTGATATCGTTTGCAAAAATATAGTTGCTAAAAATATAGGGGCCCATTACGATACCCGGCGTAAAAAAATCCGCCAGGCATGGAAGCGGCAAAAATCCGCCCGCACACACCGTCTGAACACCGACCACGCCATTACGATTACACAAACCGAAAACCGCCATCGGCGGAAAAATCACACAAGATACCGCCCGCCATCGTCCGAGTCGGAGTCAAACCGCCCGCCACGGACGGAAACACGCACGACAACACAAAACCGCCCGCCCTCACGGCCGACACACCGCACGTGAAATTACGATCGCACCGCCATGAGCGCGGGAAGACTACAAATATACCGCCCGCCAGCGCAAACAACGCCGATGAGAATCGACACGGCAGAAGCCATGGCGCCCACGTACCTGCACAGAAACCATCCGCTCACAAAACCAATAGCACACAACATGGCCAACAAGTCCATACAGCAAGGCACGCACAAATACACAAGCACAGTACACATCCCGAAAACACCCCCGGACAAACAAAAACTACAAAGGCCAGAACCCCAGACACAACACACCTGAAAACAACAGACCATGAGGACACACCCACATAGGTAAGTACAAAAGCAGCACTCCCACAGACCACAACCCCTTGCAACATTGCAAACCAGAGAGGGGAGGAGAGGACACAGTGACACAGCAAGGACAGCAGCACACCACAGAAACGCACACATCACAACCACCACCACCACCACCACCAAACACCTGCACCACAAACCCCCTGCACATTACACAACACACACCGCACCAGCACCACAAACACCATGGCACCACAAAGAATGCCCAAGTTCACGCCCATTGAGCTGACGGTCATGGTCGACGAGATCATCAAGGTGTACCCACAAATCTATGGGAACATGGTCCAGCACACACCACTAGCCACCAGAAACAGAATGTGGAACCGGATCGTAGACCAGGTCAATGCAGTCGGGACCCTGCCCAGGAACAGAGGAGAAATAAACAAACGTTGGAATGACGTCAAGAGCCTGGTCAAGAAGAAGGAGGGCAAAAACAGAGAGCTGGCTGCCGTCACTGGCGGAGGGAATCCCGCGCTCTTCAAGACCTTCAAAGCGTGGGAGGAGAAGGTGCGAGTCATAATACATCCGGAGATCCTCGCCGGATTAGCAGGGGGAGTGGAGGCTGGTAAGTACAAACTAATGTATACCAGCACACCGCTATGTACTCACATGCACTACCACCATGCCACAGCTCCCAGGGACAAACACCCCCATGTCCAGCACACAATACACAACACATCACACACACATGCAACAGACACCACCACACACAGCCCAAACCGAACAACTGTAAGATACGTGGGGACATGTGTACACTCAGCCAGCCACGTAACCACCAACAGGTCCCCAAATATGCCAGAAGCGCCACAACGAGCACCCACCACACCCATGTGTCCGCCACAGCTGCACTAACCGACAAGTAACAGGTAAGTGGCAGGAACACAAAGTGCAGTGGGTGGGACGGTGGACAGCCCAAGTACAACACACACCAGGCCCCTAGTCCCACAGCACAGCAAGGAGGAGCATCCCCCACACCCCACAGCCACGTGTCAGCCACCACAGTGCACAACGACAGCCGAAAGGCAGACATCACGGTCCACAGCAATCGGTGTCAGTGGGTGTCCAGCCACCCCCACGACCCACAACACCCCCCACCCCCACAGACCTGCAACATGGAGCACCCCCCGCTTAGAGCCATGTGGCATCCAGTACAGTGCACGCACGAACAACTTGCAGGTGGGAAACTGGACAGGGCTGGATTACTGGAGGCATGAGGACCGGAACACGACCAACACATGGGACATGTCACGTAGCAGACGAACACGCAGCACCGCCCACCGTCACGAACAAGTGAACAATGTGCACACGGACATGAACAACAGACTCACACCCCACATGACCCATTACAGACATAGCAACACCCAAGGAGCCACGTCTGCATGCACAAGCCACACTGAATATAGTACCACACGGCAGCCACTGTGCAACTCATCACACACAACCGAAACACCATTGAAGTCCTGTCCATGTAGCCCCTACTGCCTGTCAACCACACACCCCACAACTACGCCTATGTAAGACAAACAACACTAGACGCAACAGAGCGGAACAACATAAATGCACCACGAACACCACTGAACCCATCAAACACACAGACACACCATGCACATACAACATACCATCCATCCCATCCGTCAGCCCCAGTCTCATGAAAGGCATGTCATCCGCACAGCTGCCACACATACAGCAGTCACGCTAAGATACATGCCCATGACCAACCATGTGCCAGAAGTCAATGAAGCGCACGACACACTGTGAGCAACAACACACAACATGGGCCACACCCCCGAGCACTGCAGTGATGCACATGGCACAGGGCAGCACGCACACCAAGGAGATGGGACAACTGCAATACGTTGGCTGGCACACAACCATCACTCACTCATAACGATGCGTCCAATGCCATGTCCAGTAATCACAACAGACAGCAAATATGCAGGCCATGTCAAGCATGCACACACCTCAAACCATGCACTGTCATGCTGCCACAACACATGTCACGTTCGGCACCCATGGCTCACAGCATGTACCCCAAAAGCATATTCCCTCCCAAATGCGAATCTGGGGCATGGCCCCCATGTTGCCATATGCGTTCCTAAGCGTTCCATTTGAACCCCAAAAGCATATTCCCTCCCAAATGCGAATCTGGGGCATGGCCCCCATGTTGCCATATGCGTTCCTAAGCGTTCCATTTGAACCCCAAAAGCATATTCCCTCCCAAATGAGAATCTGGGGCATGGCCCCCATGTTGCCATATGCGTTCCTAAGCGTTCCATTTGAACCCCAAAAGCATATTCCCTCCCAAATGCGAATCTGGGGCATGGCCCCCATGTTGCCATATGCGTTCCTAAGCGTTCCATTTGAACCCCAAAAGCATATTCCCTCCCAAATGCGAATCTGGGGCATGGCCCCCATGTTGCCATATGCGTTCCTAAGCGTCCCATCTGAACACCAAAAGCAAAGTACAAACCAGACCCAGATGGGCCAGGAGCCCGCATACACCAGAGTCACAATAAGTAGGGGCACAGCAACACACCCATCGGCATGGCCAATCCGTCCCATGCCACATGTGCACAGCACACAGTCCCATTGCCAAGCACACACAACTACAAATGCTACAGCCACACACACGCCTCCGGGAAACCCATGTACGAGATTGCACGAACTGTTAATGTCAGACGACAAATACATACTTCGCCAGGTGCAACACAATAACAAATCTCATTCTCTCCACAGGTGACGAACTGCTGGATGCTGGGGATGGAGCCAGCAGCCAGCACAGCCAGCCTACAAGCCCCCAACGAGGACACACGGATGTGGAGGATCTGTCCTCCTCTTCGGACACGGACCACCAAGCAGGCCCATCTGGTGTGGCAGGGCCCAGCCGCTCCCCAGGACCCCTCCTACCCACCAACCCATCATCCAGGGCTGCTGAACATTCCCAGCCCCCTGCTGCCAATGTCGTTGCGGCCACACCCACGGTCATTGCGGCCACTACCACTGCCGCAACCGCCACCATCGCCGCACCGACCACCACCGCCGCCACCACCACCACGTCTTCGCTGGCACCAGCCCCAGCGCAGGTGGTGGCCCGGCCGACTGGATCCACCCTGGGAGCCACAGCGAGGACCGTGGTGAGCAATGTGGCTAGTGGGCAGGCCGGTGGCAGCAGGACTGGTAGGAGGAGCAGGGTCAGGGAAACGCCAGCCTCCCCTGGGAGCCATGCCCTGCCTCAAATGGCCAGAGTCCTTGGGGCCTATGAAGAGGCCCAAGGACAATGGGTCAGGTCTGCTTCAGACACGCGGGAGGTGCTGGGGGTGCTGAGGTCCATGGACGCCCGTATGGGCCAACTCGTGGACCTCATGGGCCAGCTGGTGGTGGCGGTGAGGTCACAGCCAGGGACAGCAGCTCCCCTCCGCCACCACCTGCCGGGGCGCAGGGTCGAGCAGCAGTGTCCAGTTCCCCTGCGTCCACAGCCAGTGAGCACACCTCAACCACCAGCATGTCGCAAGCAGGCACCCCCCTCGCAAACGTGGAAGGGGCCGTCCGAAGTGGAAACAGATCTCCCGGGAGGACTTCGCACGCTCCAAACGCAAGTGAGACAGCCAGCCAGCCTTCCGCCAGCCTTCCTTGACCAGCCACTGCATTGACTTGGACTACGATCCCACTCCACACAGCCATCTGGATGGCATGTGTGTGTTGGACTATGGACATAGAACCAGTGGGTACACCCTGAGCATCACGCAGCCATGACCGACAGCTCATTGTCACTGCACGCACCACTTTTGTCATCACCTTACACACAATCACATGTCACAGTTTGAAATAAATGCACCTCTTACACTAACTGCTGTTTGTGCCCTGTGTTTTATTTGTACGGAATACAACGGCCACCTTGGGCGGAAAGGCACCTGATGCGTGGCATGGCAATGGAATCCGGAGGGCCTGTAGGGACCTAGGGGTGGGAGACAGAACAGGAGCACATTCAATGAGTGTGTCACACACCCATCACACAGTACATGTCAACAACTACAAGCAATGTACACACATCGCACAGAGCAATAGGGCACAATGCCACAGCCACCAACAGTGGCATACTACCCTGGCCATGGAGCGTTGACACACAGCACGCAGTGAACAAACGGCCACCCTGACACAGCACACACACACCTGCACAGATACAGCCACATCAGCTGTCGTACATGGACACTCACCGTCAAGTGAAGTAGCGGGCGATGAGCTGCTGCCGCACATTACCAGCTTCCTCCTCTCCGCTGTCCTCCTCACTCGAGCTGTCCTGGTCTGCGGGCTGGGGCCCTGGTTGATCTCCGTCATCCACGATGAGGGGGATCTGCTTCCGAATGGCCAGATTGTGCAGCATGCAGCACGCCACCACTATCCGGCACACCTTCTGTGGGGAGTACGCCAGCGCACCCCCGGTGCGGTCCAGGCACCTGAACCTGGACTTGAGGAGGCCAAAGGTACGCTCGACCACACGTCTGGTCCTCCCATGTGCCTCATTGTAGCGATCGTCTGCTGGGGTGCGAGGATTCCTCAATGGACTGAGCAGCCATGCCCCATTCGGGTACGCAGAGTCCCCTGGGTGTGAGGGACACAGAGAACCGTTGCTATTCCAACTGGACTGGGGACAGCATCGCACAACCAGCACGCTACACCACTCCACATACTCACCGACAATACAGCCACGATCCTGTTGCATATTGGACATCAGTCGTGGCAAGATGCTGTTGCGCATTATGTGTGCGTCATGGGCCGAGCCTGGGAACTTTGCACACACGTGGGTGATCACCATGTCCGCAAGGCACACCACTTGCACATTCAGGAGTGCGTGTGCTTCCTGTTGCGGTACAGGTGCTCAGTGGCCTGTGGTGGAACAAGGCCGACATGTGTGCAGTCAATGGCTCCAACGACGTGTGGGATTCTGCCAAGGGCATAGAATGCACCCTTCACTGCCGCCAATTCACGAGCCCTGGGGAAGCGGATGTACCTGTTTCGGTACAGCATCATGGCTGCCAGTACATCCCTCAGCACCTTGCTGAACATGGGCTGGGACATCCCTCCTCCAATGCCCACTGTGTGCTGGAATGACCCAGTGGCGAAGAAATGCATGGCGGCCATCACCTTAGCCGTGGGGGTGACAGCAGTCGGATACACCCTGCGGGGACGGAGATGGGGTTCTAACATGGCACACAGTCGATGCAGGGTTGGCCTGTCCAGCCGAAACTTCCTAATAACCTCTGTATCGTCCATGTCCGCCAGCAATTGGTATGGGCGGTCAATGTTCGGTCTCCGCCTAGGGACAATGGCAGAGGACACATGTCAAAGCAACACGACACATAGCAATTTCGCATACACATCACTGACATGACTGAGCAAGCACATGAGCCACAGCCCAGCTGTCAAGCTGGGGACGGCACGGCCACAATACACTTACACAGGTCTCCCAACAATGGCAATGGCTAGTGATACAAACCACTGCCATGTGCATGCACATGGGGATCTAGGCCCCAATGACTTGCGGGGCGTGCTGATGGGGACTGACTGCATATCCGTCAAGCGGCAACGCCACGGCAACATGAATGTCTGCTGAGCATGGAACTGCTTCCGCGGCTGGATGAGTATGGCACACGACGACGACGATGTGGGCACAGGCTGAGCGGCCAAAACAAGTGGGACCTGTGGCACGAGGGGATATGAGACAGTAGTAGGTGTCAGCACTGCACCCTATGTACAGCACTGTACGTATCACACCTCCCGAAACATTGACAGGTGTCCACATTGACAGCCCCATGCCAAGACGGCTGTGTGCTTGCAGTCACACATCACAGGTGAGAGGTTACATTGCACGTGCCAGGTGGCAGACGTACATAGTGGGAGCTGGCATGTGTGTGCATGTGTCTCCTGTTCAGGATCCACCAGATGGGCGCTGACTCTGTACTGACCATTGGACACAGCATGTTCCGTGGAAGGCTTGTGTGTGTGGGATGGTGGCACTGGATGTGCCTCCGTTGGGTGGGGGGCCATGCACAGGGCGGGTACGTCGATGATTGCGCATTGTTGGTCACGGTGGGTGCACCAACTAAGATGTGTTGCCCTGTGTTCAATTCCTATGTCCGCATGATAATGGACTGTAGATGTGGGCAGACTACACATTGGTCGATGTGCTGTCTATATGCATGTGCCTTCACACCAGGCACAGCTGCCCCTGCACATGTGACCCCTGCTGGACTCGCTGCTGGGTCTGTGGAGCTGATGCACCTTCTGCGCGTGGGGCGGACAGCTCTCCTCACTTCCCTCATTGCGCATGTCATGACTTTGCCGCAGGTGACATGGATCATGGAGGGCCCACATGTACGCGTGGGTAGGCTACACATGATTGTTCACTGGTCGCCACCCCCAGTCAGTGTTTCGAATGGGAAGGTTGTCGTGCTGGTGGTATGTTCGATGTGGCGGATGGGCGGGCCTAGGTGCGGGCTTACATTCCGGACATGGGGGGTAGTTGGATTGGCGACTAGTTGCAGTACACACGGGACACGTCTCTTCCTTTCCACATCTGGGTCATCCCTTGTACTAACTGACAGTGATACAGTCATCTTCGCCCCAGCCCTCATGTCCTCCCCTCGCTCCCCCAATATGCATGCTCACCTGCGAGGCTAGCGCTTGCACAGGCAGCCCCAAGCTCGCACCAGAGAGGGCAAGGAGTGTATGTGTGGGTCCAGTTGCACGAGTGGGCTGTCTCAGGGTATGATGTGTGGCGGGACGCCGTCCACCTGCGTGGTGCCCCAAATGGAGACCCGGCCTGCATGGACTATGCATCACAGTCTTCGCCTTCCGGATCCGCCACCTGCGACACCCAGTGGCTGTGGCTGCCCTTGCGGCCAGGCCGCGTCCGTCTGTGGCTGATGGCCCACACATTCACTCTTTGGCCTCTCTGGGGAGGGCTCGGGGGTGGTGGCGCACGCGCTTGCACTTAGTCGCAATGGCATGTGGCGTGGTTGGTATGATGGGCAATGGATGGGATGGTGCGAGCCACCTCCCGTGACGTCAGTGCTGCTCGTGCTGTGGTGCGTCCCCCTACACTTCCATTTGACTTGTGCCATGCTAGACGTTGAGGTTCTATTGCCTGCGTGATATGACCAGGAGGAGCGCGAGGAGACCTCTCACACAGCATGCTCCACTGCCATCCCGTGCCCTGTATCGCCTGTGCGGATTGACTATGTTGGGGTTACACCTGGTCGACTGGGGCTGTGTGTGCCTTGTCAAGGGGCATGGCGGGCGCACAACAGGATCCAGCTTGTCCACAGAGGGTGGGCTGAGGTGCGCCTGGTACCGCTTTGTACGTGTGCCCGGCTGCTGTGCACACACGTGTTCACTCCCCCCGACAGGTGTCCTCTCACAATGCCCAGGGAAGCGGTGGTGTACTGTTCATGACCCCTCCCAACACGGCGTGCTCCAACTTGGCATGTGCGCATCTACCCGTCACACCCACCCACCTGAGCACTGCGTCCATACGACTTCACACGACACATGTGTGTCTTCCACAGTTGTGCTACTCATTTGCGTTGACATCCAATACCAGTGGACTACATGGTCATGTCACGACTGCCGTGTACTTCACATACTCTCATCCTCTCTCATTCGTACTTGTGAAATGAGTCAGCGGAGACAGTTTTGGTTTCAAACATTATATTGAGTCTTCTGTCCTCTGTGATGCAGTATAGTGGACACTACTGGCAGCGGAATACATGTTGAGGATATACTGAGCATGATTGCAAATGGGATAGGGTGTGGGTTACATGTGATTGGCTGTTGCATGTGGGATGTGGGCTTCAGAGTGACATCTGCTTGGCCAAGGCTGTGCTAATGTACATTTACGTATAGCTGCGGAGCTGCGGACTTTGACACAGACGGTATACATGTAGCCTACCAGACCGCTTGGCATCATGGGCACAGTCCATCTCAGTTCCATGTGACAGGTTTGCTGCGTGTTGTTCCTCATGCACGCGTGCATGTGAGATGACATCAGGGCATGTGCTTGCGTGCATGCAGCGGCGTGCCACTTGTTGTTGCACTGTGGTGGTTACTGGACATGTCACAGTCACTGGGGTCGTGTTGTTGTTGTATGCACTTGTCGTCCATGCAAAGGTCCTGGTATGGGATTCCCGGGGCGGGGGTGGGAGGGTGCAGCACCCACAGACTCCAGGCGACCTATTCATGTCCACTGAGCGGTGTGTGTGTCCATGTGCGCTGGATCCATGTCGTGTCCTGGTTGTTCGTGCAGTTCCGTCCATGTGGGTGCGATACACAGAGCCCATGCCACTGCCTCCCACGATGCATGCGGTGTTCCTGGATGTGATGGGGAACAGTGTGCATGTCCCGGTCATATCCGATGTCATGGCGATGTCGTTGATGGTGTGGTTACAGTTGCCGGTCGTTTGGTATGGCTGTTGTGGTGGTGACTGGCCAGTCCGTGCGGAAGCTAAGCATGGGTGCGGGTTGGACATCATAGGTCAATCGGTGAACCTGCGTTGTGGTCCGACGAATTTACAGGTTGTCAGGTATGCGATGCCGTCCAGCAGGGCTTCCATGTCATTGGTGGTGTACATGTTTGCCAGCCAATGTAGCGGATGGTGGCTGTCAAGGTGTTGTTCGTAAGTTGTCCCTTGGAGGACCATGATGGGGCATGCTGGGTGACATTCGATGTAGCTGTTCTCGATGATCCGTCGTGTGGAGGCACAGTGGTCCCATTTCAGTGTGGGTGCGATGTTGGCCACATACGCCATGCCCCCATAGGCAGAGCAGGCCCTGTCGTGTGCGTCCAGAGGGAGGAGTAGTGGTAGCAGGTCCGCCTTCAGACATGCCGGGTTGGAGAGGCATATCTCCACGGGATGCTGGTAGGGACACCTCCGACAGTAGAAGACGGGCATGACGCAGCTGAACAATGTGATGCGGTAAGTCAGTCGGTAACTTACGTTCAGCAGGGACAGGAGATCGCATCCCAATGTATGAAACAGGTTGGTTTTGTACAGCTTGAGCTGTTCGGCGTAGTTGGGTAGGTGTGTTGCGGTTGCCATTTCGCAGCGGTGCGTTGTGGTGGCGTGCTCCGGCTGTGTGTGCAGTCTGCAATGTGCACGCTCCGAGGTTGCTGTGAGCTCTGTGTAGTCGTAGGGAGACAGGACTTGTGTTCTGTTGGCTTGTTTGGAGGACACGGGCCCTCATCCCACATGCTTCTCAGACAGTACAAGGTCAGTGATGTGTGACTCCTTCCAATTAACTTGCATGTGGCCGACATGGGGGAGTGTTTTCTTCTTTCTTCCCCGTCCGTTGTGTGCTTCTGTGATATGCGCTATCTGCCCTGTGGTTGGTCTCCTCGGCATGCCTGTGTTGGTCTATTCTTGGACAATGGCTGTATTCACCGGCTTCTGTCGTAGGGCTGTGGTTTCGGAGTTGGAATGGAAGGTCATTCAGTGCTGTCTGCTCTCCCTTGTGTGGGCGGCAGGCTGCCTTTCCGCTCTGCGTTGGGCCTTGTGTGTGAATGTTATTCTTGGGCCACCTGTTGTCGGTCCCCGGGCTCTTTGGTGTTCCGTTTTATATGTCTTGTTCATATGTGCAGGGTGGTATGGGTGTTTCAGTGTGGTACTGGCTTTCCTCTTCCCGAAGGGGCCCTGCTTCTCCTAGTTGGTGTTGCCGCCGCTGTGTGCTACGCCATGTTTGTTACACTGGGGTGTGTCCTGCTGTTGCATGTCTTCACTGACATGTGTGCGTCGGTTGTGTGGCGTTGGGTGTTGTCCGTGAATTGGGCGTTGGGGACATGTCTGTGGCAGGCCTGTCACGTGTCATGTGCGTTCGGGTGGGGCTGATGTGTGTGCTGCTTGGTTGTGTCCCTGTGTCTGTGTGCGACGCATGCATGGCGCTGCGGTTGGCCTCTGCGTTGTGCGCATGTGTGGCGGCGTCATCGGCGCTTTGGGGCCGTGACGGGGTGGTTGGTTCCTAGTCCCAGGTGGTGTGTACACATGTGTTACGCGATGTTACGATTTGGCCTGTGTGTCATATGTGGATGCAATGGTGGATGTGTAGTGTACACGCGCTGGTGGGGGGTTGTCCGCTTTTTCCGCCCTTGCACTGTGTGCGCTGTTTGCGTGCACTTGTTGTGTGTGTGCCTACCTGCGTCTCCGCGGTACGTTGCGTCCTTGGTGGTGCATCAGCAGGAGCATGGGGAGGGCCTGCAGTGCTGTATTCATGCTCGGGGAGCCGCTTCTTCGTTGTCCGTGCTCGGCGTCCGTGTTACCGCTTCGGTTTGTCGTACGGTATCTCTTGGCCGTGGGAGCCGTTTGTTTGCGGCATCGTAATTTATGCGCCGGGCGGGACGTGTTTCGTCGGACGGTGTGTGTCAGTTAGGCTGCGCCGCTACGTGTACGGGCGCACTTTGATGGCGGACGGTGTTGCTGGCTTGCCAGCGGTGTTTGGCCTACTTTTCGCATCGTAATTGGGCGGGCGTGTGGACTGCTGCGTGCCGGCGGTAACTGGTGGTTTTTGCATCCGCCAGCACGGCGGTTGTGCTTCCGCCCGCCATCGTAATGGACCCCATAGTTTTTTAATTGTTATGTATTTTCGTATATATTTTTTATGTATGTGATGTATGATTTTTTGTATAAGAATTGTTTGTATTTTTAATATATGTGTTTCATTTTTGCTAGCTATTCATTTTTTTTTACTTGAATTTTGCATTTTTAGTTCCATAGAGGGTTGTGGGTTTATAGGGGAATAGGGTGGGAAGTAATTTAATTATATTTATTAATATTTGTTTAATTGAGATGTTATAGTGTTAAATGTGTAAAGTAATTTATTATTAATTAATTAATTAATAATTCGTTGTTAATTAATTTTAATTCCTTAATTGGTAATTAATTATGGTATTAATTTTCGGTGTGTGTTTTTGTGTTTATAGGTGTAAAGGGTGGGAAGTAATTTATATTTAATGTATAAATTAATAATTGGTTGTTAATTATTAATTGGTAATTAATTATGGTAATTGTGTAATTAATTTTAGGTGTGTGTTGTGGTGTTTATAGGTGTAAAGGGTGGGAAGCAATTTATTTTTAATTGATGAATTCATAATTGGATGTTAATTTTAATTAATTAATTGGTAATTAATTATGGTAATTGTGTAATTAATTTTAGCAGTGTGTTGTGGTGTTTATAGGAGTAAAGGGTGGGAAGTAATTTGTATTTAATTAATTAATATATAGTTGCTAATTAATGTAAATTATTTGATATTTATTTTGGGCAATTGTTTTTCTTTGTGTGTTGTTTTTACTTTTAAAGGGGTAAAGGTTGGTTATTAAATACATTTTAATTACTTTCTTATTAGTTGTTAATAGTTTTTAATTTAAAAATAAGTTTTAATTGTGTTTTATTATTTTATAGTTTAATTTAGGTGTGTATTGTGGATTATAGTGTTAAAGTGTGTGTAGTCAATTAATGTTTATTAGTTTATTTTTATTAATATTTTTTAATTGATTATTAATTATGTTAATTATGGAAGTAAATTTAATTAAAAATGTTGAAGTGTTTTGTTATTGGTGTGGTGTTATAGGGTAGGAAATAAAATAAAGACATTTATGTATTAATTAATTTTTTTGTTTGTAAATATTTTCTAGTTTCAAAGAATTATTTTTTATAAATGTATTTATTTTATTTTATATATTATTTGTAGGTTTTTGTTATATGTAATTAATATTATAATATGTTTTCTTTTTATATATTTAATATATTAGATTTTTTTTTAAAATATTTTTTATTTAGTTTTATGATTTTTCTATTTTTATGATTTTTTATTTTTGTTTTAGCTGTTTGTGTGAATAGTAATTGTTGTCTCTCCGCTATCCAACACTTTCCCTAATGTTGCACTCACTGGAGTGGAAATAGTAATTTTTACCTCTCCACTATCCAGCACTTTCCCTACTGTTGCACTCACCGGAGTGGGAATAATAACTTTTACCCCTCCGCTATCCAACAGTTTCCCTACTGCTGCACTCACCGGAGTGGGAATAAAAATGTTTACCCCTCCGCTATCCAACACTTATCCTACTGTTGCATTCAGTGGAGTGGGAATAGTAATTTTTACCCCTCCGCTATCCAACACTTTCTCTACTGTTGCACTCTTTGTAGTGGGAATAGAGATTTTTGCCCCTCCACTATCCAACACTTTCCCTACTGTTGCGCTCACTGGAGTGGGAATAGTAAATTTCACCCCTTTGGTATCCAACACTTTCCCTCTTGTTGCACTCACTGGAGTTGGAATAGTTATTTTTACCCCTCTGCTATCCAACACTTTCCCTACTGTTGCACTCACTGGAGTGGGAATAGTATTTTTTACCCCTCTGTTATCTAACACTTATCCTACTGTTGCACTCACTGGAGTGGGTATAGTAATTTTTACCCCTCCGCTATCCAACACTTTCCCTACTGTTGCACTCCTTGGAGTGGGAATAGTAATTTTTACCCCTCCGCTATCCAACACTTTCCCTATTGTTGCACTCACTGGAGTTGAAATTGTAATTTTTACCCCTCCGCTAGCCAACACTTTCCTTACTGTTGCACACACTGGAGTGGGAACAGTAATTTTTACCCCTCCGCTATCCAGCACTTTCCCTACTGTTGCACTCACTGGAGTGGTAATAGTAATTTTTACCCCTCTGCTATCCCATACGTATCCTACTGTTGCACTCAGTGGAGTGGGTATTGTAATTTTTACCCCTCCGCTATCCAACACTTTCTCTACTGTTGCACTCTTTGGAGTGGGAAAAGTAATTTTTACCCCTCCGCTATCCAATACTTTCCCTACTGTTGCACTCTTTGGAGTGGGAATAGTAATTTTTCCACTCCGCTATCCAACACTTTCCCTACTGTTGCTCTCACTGGATTGGGAATGGCAATTTTTACCCCTCAGCTATCCAACATTTTCCCTACTGTTGCACTTACTGGAGTTGGAAAAGTAAATTTAATTCCTCCGCTATCCAACACTTACCCTACGTTTGTACTCACTGGAGTGGGAATAGTTATTTCTACCCCTTTGCAATCCAACACTTTCCCTACTGTTGCACTAATTGTATTGTAAAATGTAAGTTTAAATATTTTTTAATAGATTATATTTTAATTTTTATAGATTTTTGTTTTTTTATATTTTGAATCATTAATATATATTGTTATTTTTATATTATTTTAAACTTTTAACATAAATAAAAAATAGTTTATTAATTGTTTTAACGTGTATATATATGTATAAATTATTGTATTTGTGTGTTTATTTTTTTATTAAGTTTATTTGTTATTTTTAATTAAAATGTATATTACATTTATTTTAATTTGTTAAAATTATATTTAATATTTAATATATTTATATTATTTTATTTTTATATTTATGTAAAAGTCGATATTTTATACATCTATATATCTTTTACATCGATATTTTTTAGTCGATATTTTTGTACTTACCTGCTTAAGTATAGGAGTCGATATTTTTGTTGTCTATATTTTCTACTCAATATTTTTTACATCATTATTTTTTACATCGATGTTATGTCAGTGAACCAAATTGAGACTTCTCCACTTAAGTTGGGTGATCTTATGCAAAAAAATTATTTCACCAAAGCTCCTTTTTAGGTTTCGCCTTGGCAGCGCATGCACTGCATGCGCTGTCTCAGCGAGACATAAAGTAATCTCTATGGGGTCGATTCCGATTCGGGCCGGAAATTTCTCCGACCGAGCCGGACCCGGAGAGATTTCCGACCGAATCGGACCCGTGCAGTCCGACCGAACGAGTACGATGCGGCCGTATGTTATCGGACACGAGTCGGTCGGACTCCCATTGAACTCAATGGGGAGCCGGTCGGCTACAACGCGTACGCGGGCTCCCATTGCCTCAATGGGTGCGAGGCGGACAAGGGCGCCCCTACAGCCGGGTACGCCGCGAGGCGCTCCGCGGCGTACACGCACAGGTAGGGGGACCCTCGGGTCCCCCTGTGTGCGCCTCGCGCGGCTACGCGTACAGGGGGGTCCGACACGGACCCCCAAAGCACGGCTCCGACAGCTCTTACGAGCCGGAGTGCGCGGCTCGGTCGGACTGCTCGCGGCGCGCATCGTACTTACCCCCGGCCGGAAACGTCTCCATTGCGCGGTGCGACTCGGGTCCGACCGAGATCGGTCGGAGCGGTTCGAGTCCCGAGCGAAGTCGGTCGGAGTTGTCGGGACGCCCGGACGAGTCGGTCGGCGGACCCGCATCGTACTCGCTCGGCCGGACCAGCGTGACGGTTGGTCGGGAAACAGGCTTTTCGCATGGCTTTTTCCCGACCGAATGGTATTGGGTGCGCCTCCGACCGAGATCGGAATCGGCCCCTATGTGTTGGCAAGCGGCCGGTAGTTTCTCCTGCTGCTTGCCATTTGCTAAATGTTGGTATAACTTTTGTTACCTTGGTTTTGACTAGCTGTTGATGTCCAACTGACTTCCGTGTAGTCCGGAAGCAGCGGCCACCAACTACAGTTTTCGTCCGCACTGTTTGCACTCTTTCATTGTCTCGCTCATCTCTGCCTGACAACATGGCAGCGGCGCAAGCGCAAGGAGCCGGTGTGCGCGAGGGGCGGGCAGCGCATGCTGCTTGTTTATTTTTATTTCCCACCCACGCCCCCTCCCTCCCTCCCGCGAGCATGCCGGCCGCGGCTGTGTGCTTCCTTCATGTGCGCCCCCCCCACTCTTAACTACTCATACACGCTTTCACCCATTGGGCACATGCTCAAAATTTAACGCGTACACTCACGCAAACGGGTGCACACACACATGCTGTCGTGGGCCAATCAGTCATTCACGCGCACACAAACAAAAGCTCACAATGATGTGGTCCATCGGCTAGACTGCCCACTTTGGTGCTCAAAACCAGGGTTCGAGCCTCGGGGTCGCGTCCACATCCTGTGATTCTGGGCAAATCTCTTAATCTCCCTGTGCCTGAATGTGTAATGTAAATACGGTGCTCATGTAAAGCCGTCGCAGAGTCTCACCATGTGGCAGCGCCGCATCGAGCCTGTGGAGGCTGCATTCACAAATCGGGCACGCAGCTGCTGCAGCACTGCAGGCAAGTCGTGCGGCGCCAGCCGACGAGAGGCAGGCCGAGGCGCAGCACACAAGTTGAACAGTCTCAAAACTCTCAGTAAGTACAGCTAACTTAAGTTAAAGTACTTCTAATGCTCCGCTCGTCACTGTCTTGACATACATTCAATTCTGTGTCTGAGAGGCAGCCTGCTCACAGTCACACGTCGCTCAGTGCTGCCAGTGTGTCTGACTTGACTCTTTGTTGTGTGTGTGACTAGACTGTACTGTCGTCGCGGGCCGCGGCCGGGTAAACCTTTTGTGTCGCGCTGCACCGGTGGTGTCTCTTGTTGACAGTCTGTGTCACACAGAGCTGCACGCACTCACTGTCACACCAGATCAAAATGTGTGAGTCACTCGAGTGACTCACACATGATTGCTGGTAGCAAGGAGGACCCAGGGGGGCCAGTGTGGGTGAAGGCTGCTATGGCATCTGTGTTTTAGTAGTTTAGCTAACTTGCTATGGCAGCGCTTGATAAATAACATTAATGCTTCAATCATTCCGAGTTGCCTGCGCCCCCTGTCCTGTGGTGTACTGATGCTGCTCTGCTCAGTTTGCAGCTGCCTGCGGTTAGTACACTTTAGTTCAGTGACTTTTTAGTTTCTCGTTGCTCAAATGGGTGTAATTTCTGATATTATTTATGTCTAAATTGCTTAATGTTCTCGGGAGAAAGTGTTACTCATAGTCGTTAAAATGTCACTCTTGATTACACTGAAATTGTGAAAATGTCACACATAGCAATCTGAAACCTTGGCAGCTATGAAAGCGCTACAATACCTTCGGGTCGATCAGCACTCCAATACCTTCGGGTCGATCACAAAAAACATTTACACATTGACCACATCTCACCGACACAAGTGTTCTGGAACTTCAGGTTTGAAGAGCACTCCCTCTGTTGGTAATACAAACTGTGAAAGGTGCCTCTCTTGTGTTCCCTGGCACCGAGCTCGCCCTCCCAGTCACGACCTATGACATACCGGGGCAGTAGTTGAGTCAGCATGGAGCTGCAGGACCTGTGCCGGTTCACAGCTGCACCTATCTTGGGCTAGTGAGGTGACAGACTCCCTCGGCTAGTGACATGGAGGACCACCTAGAAATGACCTGTACTGTCTTCACCCTCGGCCCAGCTGGTGGAAACTCCAGCACCGTTACCAGGCACGGTTCAGGCTCCATGTGACCACAATCAAAAGGTGCGATTTGTTAGCTTTTGTTTGTTGTACAGATGCCCTCAGCTGGCCTTTTCACGCTCTACTCTGACTGGAATATCGAACCCATGGACTGCAGAGGCCACCCATAAAAATGTACGGCCAAGTGATTTTCTGTACTAGCAGACGTTTCAGCAGAACATCTAGGACAGTACTAGTTCTATTAAATATCTGCATTTAACAATATTTTTTTCTGCTAAAGACAATTTATTTCTTTATTTATTTATTTTTGTTGCAGTCTTTCTACTGCGCTGACTTAGCCCAAGGGCTTTACATAAGCACCAGATTACATTCCCGCGCTCAAATGTTCATTCATATGTATTTTTTTAGTAAAGAATGCCCGATTTGCATTGCATTTACACCCCCCTATTATGTTTTCAAGTTAAAAATGCTTAAACTAACCCCCACCCTACGGTGACTAAGCTGCGGTTTTTCGACACAGTTTTAACCAGGGCGTTAAAGGATAAAGGACAAAAATATGTTGCTTGCTTTCTCCTCAGTTGGTGTCTTCACGTTGCAATGTGTTTTTAGCACGCATGATGTGACGTGCTGAGCCTTACTCCTAAACTACGCACCGCTTGAAAGGTTCAGAACACAAATAAAAGGCATAGCCATTTTCAATGCCAATAGCTTAAACCCTCGCAAATGCGAGACCTATTGCATTGCAAATGCTTGTTCTTCATTATCGCGTATTAAAGCACTTTCAAGTGTGTGAGTTCAGAATACCAGAAGTAGAAAAACATGTGTTTGATTTAATTGACTATAATGTTGCTCTACAATAATCTTGGCCACGTGCAGGGTTTGCATGACAATAGTCTTGTGTCTTAGTTCACTAATGGTTCATGTTTAAAAACTATCACTTTTAATAAGCACTTCTCAATGCGGTGTTATGATGTGATGTATTAATGTCAAAGATTCCACATGTTAAAGAAATACACTTTTTTGAAAGTTTGAAGAGACTTTATAATATTTTACATGATGATTGCTGTATAATTTTCATAGCAAACATTTCTAGGGCTCTGCTCTGACTCGACTCTCTGTTATTTTGTTGGCTTGTTCGCCTCTGGATATTTTCATGAAAAAGATAAAGGGAAATTGAAAAATTGAAGTTATACTGAAGAACCGCCATTCAAAACTTGGCTTCCCCATCTATTGACGGCATCTGTGTAATGCTGAAAGCTTTGCTTTTATGGAAACTCCAGACTCCAGCACCCTTCTATTTCCTGGAGAGGTTTGCAGCCCCCCTCTAATTCCCGGAGAGGTGTGCAGCACCCCTCTAGTTCCCGGAGAGGTTTGCAGCACCACTCTATTCCTGGAGAGGTTTGCAGCACCCCTCTAGTTCCCAGAGACGTTTGCAGCACCCCTCTATTCCTGGAGAGGTTTACAGCACCCCTCTAGTTCCTAGAGAGGTTTGCGGCACCCCTCTAGTTTCTGGAGAGGTTTGAAGCACTCCTCTAGTTCCTGGAGAGGGTTGTGGCACCCCTCTAGTTCCTTGAGTGGTTGTAGCAGCGCTCAAATTCCTGGAGAGGTTTCCCGCACCCTTCCAGTTTCCGAAGAGGTTTCAAGAACCCCACTAGTTCATGGAGAGGTTTGCAGCACCCCTCTAGTTCCCGGAGAGGTTTTCAGCACCCCTCCAGTTCCCAGAGAGGTTTGCAGCACCACTCTAGTTCCTGGAGATGTTTGCAGCTTCCCTCTAGTTCCAGGAGAGGTTTGCAGCACCCCTCTAGTTCCCGGGGAGGTTTGCAGCCCCCTCTAGTTCCTGGAGAGGTTTACAGCACCCCTCTAGTTCCCGGAGAGGTTTATAGCACCCCTCTAGTTCCTGGAGAGGTTTGCAGCACCCTTTAGTCCCTGGAGAGGTTTACAGCACCCCTTTAGTTCCCGGAGAGGTTTGCAGCACCCCTCTAGTTCCTGGAGAGGTTTGCGGCACCCCTCTAGTTCCCGGGGAGGTTTGCAGCACCCCTCTAGTTCCAGGGGAGGCTTCTAGCACCCCTCCTGTTTCCAGAGAGGTTTGCAGCACCCCTCTGGTTCCAGGGGAGGCTTGTAGCACCCCTTTAGTTCCTGGAGATGTTTGCAGCACCCCTCTAGTTCCTGGAGAGGTTTGCAGCACCACTCTTGTCCCCGGAGAGGTTTGCAGCACCCCTCTAGTTCCCAGAGAGGTTTGCAGCACCCCTCTAGTTCCTGAAGAGGTTTACATCACCCCTCTTGTCCCTGGAGAGGTTTACATCACCCCTCTAGTTCCCGGGGAGGTTTGCAGCACCCTCTAGTTCATGGAGAGGTTTGCAGCACCCTCTAGTTCCTGGAGAGGTTTGCAGCGCCCCTCTAGTTCATGGAGAGGTTTGCAGCACCCTCTAGTTCATGGAGAGGTTTGCAGCACCCTCTAGTTCCTGGAGAGGTTTGCACCACCCTCTAGTTCATGGAGAGGTTTGCAGCACCCCTCTTGTCCCTGGAGAGGTTTGCAGCACCCTCTAGTTCCTGGAGAGGTTTGCAGCGCCCCTCTAGTACATGGAGAGGTTTGCAGCACCCTCTAGTTCATGGAGAGGTTTGCAGCACCCTCTAGTTCATGGAGAGGTTTGCAGCGCCCCTCTAGTACATGGAGAGGTTTGCAGCACCCTCTAGTTCCCGGAGAGGTTTGCAGTGCCCCTCTAGTACATGGAGAGGTTTGCAGCACCCCTCTTGTCCCTGGAGAGGTTTGCAGCACCCTCTAGTTCCTGGAGAGGTTTGCAGCACCCTCTAGTTCATGGAGAGGTTTGCAGCACCCTCTAGTTCATAGAGAGGTTTGCAGCACCCTCTAGTTCATGGAGAGGTTTGCAGCACCCTCTAGTTCATAGAGAGGTTTGCAGCACCCTCTAGTTCATGGAGAGGTTTGCAACACCCCTCTAGCTCCCGGAGAGGTTTGCAGCACCCCTCTAGCTCCCGGAGAGGTTTGCAGCCCCTCTAGATCATGGAGAGGGTTGCACCACCCTCTTGTCCCTGGAGAGGTTTGCAGCACCCTCTAGTTCATGGAGAGGTTTGCAGCACCCTCTAGTTCCTGGAGAAGTTTGCAGCGCCCCTCTAGTTCCCGGAGAGGTTTGCAGCACCCTCTAGTTCATGGAGAGGTTTGCAGCACCCTCTAGTTCCTGGAGAGGTTTGCAGCACCCCTCTAGTTCCCGGAGAGGTTTTCAGCACCCCTCTTGCTCATGGAGAGGTTTGCAGCACCCCTCTTGTCCCTGGAGAGGTCTGCAGCACCCCTCTAGTTCCTGGAGAGGTTTGCAGAACCCCTCTATCCCTGGAGAGGTCTGCAGCACCCCTCTAGTTCCTGGAGAGGTTTGCAGCACCCCTCTAGTTCCCAGAGAGGTTTGCAGCACCCCTCTAGTTCCTGGAGAGGTTTGCAGCACCCTGTAGTTCCTGGAGAGGTTTGCAGCTCCCATCTTGTCCCTGGAGAGGTCTGCAGTACCCCTCCAGTTCCTGGAGAGGTCTGCAGCACCCCTCTAGTTCCCAGAGAGGTTTGCAGCACCCCTGTAGTTCCTGGAGAGGTTTGCAGCACCCTCTAGTTCCTGGAGAGGTTTACAGACCCCTCTAGTTCCTGGAGAGGTTTGCAACACCCCTCTTGTCCCTGGAGAGGTCTGCAGCACCCCTTTAGTTCCCGGAGAGATTTGCAGCACCCCTCTAGTTCCTGGAGAGGTTTGCAGCCCCCTCTAGTTCCTGGAGAGGTTTGAAGCACCCCTCTAGTTCCCGGAGAGGTTTGCAGCACCCCTCTAGTTCCCGGAGAGGTTTGCAGCACCCTCTAGTTCCCGGAGAGGTTTGCTGCACCCCTCTAGTTCCCGGAGAGGTTTGCAGCGCTCCTCTAGTTCCTGGAGAGGTTTGCAGCACCCCTCTAGTTCCCGGAGAGGTGTGCAGCACCCTCTAGTTCCTGGAGAGGTTTGCAGCACCCTCTAGTTCATGGAGAGGTTTACAGCACCCTCTAGTTCATGGAGAGGTTTACAGCGCTCCTCTAGTTCATGGAGAGGTTTACAGCGCCCTTCTAGTTCCCGGAGAGGTTTGCAGTCCCCTCTAGTTCCTGGAGAGGTTTGCACCCCCTCTAGTTCCTGGATAGGTTTACAGCGCTCCTCTAGTTCCTGGAGCGGTTTGCAGCACCCTCTAGTTCATGGAGAGGTTTACAGCACCCTTCTAGTTCCCAGAGAGGTTTGCAGCCCGCTCTAATTCCTGGAGGGGTTTGCAGCACCCCTCTAGTTCCTGGAGAGGTTTGCAGCACCCCTCTAGTTCCTGGAGAGGTTTGCAGCACCACTCTAGTTCCTGGAGAGGTTTGCAGCCCCCTTTATTTCCTGGAGGGGTCTGCAGCACCCTCTAGTTCATGGAGAGGTTTACAGCACCCTTCTAGATCCTGGAGAGGTTTGCAGCCCCCTTTAGATCCTGGAGAGGTTTGCAGCACCCCTTTAGTTCCTGTAGAGGTTTGCAGCACCCTCTAGTTCATGGAGAAGTTTGCAGCACCCTCTAGTTCCTGGAGAGGTTTGCAGCACCCTCTAGTTCATGGAGAGGTTTGAGGCACCCTCTAGTTCCTGGAGAGGTTTGCAGCACCCTCTAGTTCCTGAAGAGGTTTACAGCACCCTTCTAGTTCCTGGAGAGGTTTGCAGCCCCCTTTAGTTCCCGGAGAGGTTTGCAGCACCCTCTAGTTCATGGAGAGGTTTGCATCACCCTCTAGTTCCTGGAGAGGTTTGCAGCACCCCTCTAGTTCATGGAGAGGTTTGCAGCACCCTCTAGTTCATGGAGAGGTTTGCAGCACCGCTCTTGTCCCTGGAGAGGTTTGCAGCACCCTCTAGTTCATGGAGAGGTTTGCAGCACCCTCTAGTTCATGGAGAGGTTTGCAGCATCCTCTAGTTCCTGGAGAGGTTTGCAGCACCCTCTAGTTCATGGAGAGGTTTGCAGCACCCTCTAGTTCCTGGAGAGGTTTGCAGCGCCCCTCTAGTTCATGGAGAGGTTTGCAGCACCCTCTAGTTCATGGAGAGGTTTGCAGCACCCTCTAGTTCCTGGAGAGGTTTGCACCACCCTCTAGTTCATGGAGAGGTTTTCAGCACCCCTCTTGTCCCTGGAGAGGTTTGCAGCACCCTCTAGTTCCTGGAGAGGTTTGCAGCGCCCCTCTAGTACATGGAGAGGTTTGCAGCACCCTCTAGTTCATGGAGAGGTTTGCAGCACCCTCTAGTTCATGGAGAGGTTTGCAGCGCCCCTCTAGTACATGGAGAGTTTTGCAGCACCCTCTAGTTCCCGGAGAGGTTTGCAGTGCCCCTCTAGTACATGGAGAGGTTTGCAGCACCCCTCTTGTCCCTGGAGAGGTTTGCAGCACCCTCTAGTTCCTGGAGAGGTTTGCAGCACCCTCTAGTTCATGGAGAGGTTTGCAGCACCCTCTAGTTCATAGAGAGGTTTGCAGCACCCTCTAGTTCATGGAGAGGTTTGCAGCACCCTCTAGTTCATAGAGAGGTTTGCAGCACCCTCTAGTTCATGGAGAGGTTTGCAACACCCCTCTAGCTCCCGGAGAGGTTTGCAGCACCCCTCTAGCTCCCGGAGAGGTTTGCAGCCCCCTCTAGATCATGGAGAGGGTTGCACCACCCCTCTTGTCCCTGGAGAGGTTTGCAGCACCCTCTAGTTCATGGAGAGGTTTGCAGCACCCTCTAGTTCCTGGAGAGGTTTGCAGCGCCCCTCTAGTTCCTGGAGAGGTTTGCAGCACCCTCTAGTTCATGGAGAGGTTTGCAGCACCCTCTAGTTCCTGGAGAGGTTTGCAGCACCCCTCTAGTTCCCGGAGAGGTTTTCAGCACCCCTCTTGCTCATGGAGAGGTTTGCAGCACCCCTCTTGTCCCTCGAGAGGTCTGCAGCACCCTCTAGTTCCTGGAGAGGTTTGCAGAACCCCTCTTGTCCCTGGAGAGGTCTGCAGCACCCCTCTAGTTCCTGGAGAGGTTTGCAGCACCCCTCTAGTTCCCAGAGAGGTTTGCAGCACCCCTCTAGTTCCTGGAAAGGTTTGCAGCACCCTGTAGTTCCTGGAGAGGTTTGCAGCACCCCTCTTGTCCCTGGAGAGGTCTTCAGCACCCCTCCAGTTCCTGGAGAGGTCTGCAGCACCCCTCTAGTTCCCAGAGAGGTTTGCAGCACCCCTGTAGTTCCTGGAGAGGTTTGCAGCACCCTGTAGTTCCTGGAGAGGTTTACAGACCCCTCTAGTTCCTGGAGAGGTTTGCAACACCCCTCTTGTCCCTGGAGAGGTCTGCAGCACCCCTTTAGTTCCCGGAGAGATTTGCACCACCCATCTAGTTCCTGGAGAGGTTTGCAGCCCCCTCTAGTTCCTGGAGAGGTTTGAAGCACCCCTCTAGTTCCCGGAGAGGTTTGCAGCACCCCTCTAGTTCCCGGAGAGGTTTGCAGCACCCTCTAGTTCCCGGAGAGGTTTGCTGCACCCCTCTAGTTCCCGGAGAGGTTTGCAGCGCTCCTCTAGTTCCTGGAGAGGTTTGCAGCACCCCTCTAGTTCCTGGAGAGGTTTGCAGCACCCTCTAGTTCATGGAGAGGTTTACAGCACCCTCTAGTTCATGGAGAGGTTTACAGCACCCTCTAGTTCATGGAGAGGTTTACAGCGCTCCTCTAGTTCATGGAGAGGTTTACAGCGCCCTTCTAGTTCCCGGAGAGGTTTGCAGTCCCCTCTAGTTCCTGGAGAGGTTTGCACCCCCTCTAGTTCCTGGATAGGTTTACAGCGCTCCTCTAGTTCCTGGAGCGGTTTGCAGCACCCTCTAGTTCATGGAGAGGTTTACAGCACCCTTCTAGTTCCCGGAGAGGTTTGCAGCCCCCTCTAATTCCTGGAGGGGTTTGCAGCACCCCTCTAGTTCCTGGAGAGGTTTGCAGCACCCCTCTAGTTCCTGGAGAGGTTTGCAGCACCACTCTAGTTCCTGGAGAGGTTTGCAGCCCCCTTTATTTCCTGGAGGGTCTGCAGCACCCTCTAGTTCATGGAGAGGTTTACAGCACCCTTCTAGATCCTGGAGAGGTTTGCAGCCCCCTTTAGTTCCTGGAGAGGTTTGCAGCCCCCTTTAGTTCCTGGAGAGGTTTGCAGCACCCTCTAGTTCATGGAGAGGTTTGCAGCACCCTCTAGTTCCTGGAGAGGTTTGCAGCACCCTCTAGTTCATGGAGAGGTTTGAGGCACCCTCTAGTTCCTGGAGAGGTTTGCAGCACCCTCTAGTTCCTGAAGAGGTTTCCAGCACCCTTCTAGTTCCTGGAGAGGTTTGCAGCCCCCTTTAGTTCCCGGAGAGGTTTGCAGCACCCTCTAGTTCATGGAGAGGTTTGCAGCACCCTCTAGTTCCTGGAGAGGTTTGCAGCACCCCTCTAGTTCATGGAGAGGTTTGCAGCACCCTCTAGTTCATGGAGAGGTTTGCAGCACCGCTCTTGTCCCTGGAGAGGTTTGCAGCACCCTCTAGTTCATGGAGAGGTTTGCAGCACCCTCTAGTTCATGGAGAGGTTTGCAGCATCCTCTAGTTCCTGGAGAGGTTTGCAGCACCCTCTAGTTCATGGAGAGGTTTGCAGCACCCTCTAGTTCCTGGAGAGGTTTGCAGTGCCCCTCTAGTTCATGGAGAGGTTTGCAGCACCCTCTAGTTCATGGAGAGGTTTGCAGCACCCTCTAGTTCCTGGAGAGGTTTGCACCACCCTCTAGTTCATGGAGAGGTTTGCAGCACCCCTCTTGTCCCTGGAGAGGTTTGCAGCACCCTCTAGTTCCTGGAGAGGTTTGCAGCGCCCCTCTAGTACATGGAGAGGTTTGCAGCACCCTCTAGTTCATGGAGAGGTTTGCAGCACCCTCTAGTTCATGGAGAGGTTTGCAGCGCCCCTCTAGTACATGGAGAGGTTTGCAGCACCCTCTAGTTCCCGGAGAGGTTTGCAGTGCCCCTCTAGTACATGGAGAGGTTTGCAGCACCCCTCTTGTCCCTGGAGAGGTTTGCAGCACCCTCTAGTTCCTGGAGAGGTTTGCAGCACCCTCTAGTTCATGGAGAGGTTTGCAGCACCCTCTAGTTCATAGAGAGGTTTGCAGCACTCTCTAGTTCATGGAGAGGTTTGCAGCACCCTCTAGTTCAAAGAGGGGTTTGCAGCACTCTCTAGTTCATGGAGAGGTTTGCAGCACCCTCTAGTTCATAGAGAGGTTTGCAGCACCCTCTAGTTCATGGAGAGGTTTGCAACACCCCTCTAGCTCCCGGAGAGGTTTGCAGCACCCCTCTAGCTCCCGGAGAGGTTTGCAGCCCCCTCTAGATCATGGAGAGGGTTGCACCACCCCTCTTGTCCCTGGAGAGGTTTGCAGCACCCTCTAGTTCATGGAGAGGTTTGCAGCACCCTCTAGTTCCTGGAGAGGTTTGCAGCGCCCCTCTAGTTCCCGGAGAGGTTTGCAGCACCCTCTAGTTCATGGAGAGGTTTGCAGCACCCTCTAGTTCCTGGAGAGGTTTGCAGCACCCTCTAGTTCCCGGAGAGGTTTTCAGCACCCCTCCAGTTCCTGGAGAGGTTTTCAGCACCACTCTAGTTCCTGGAGATGTTTGCAGCTTCCCTCTAGTTCCAGGAGAGGTTTGCAGCACCCCTCTAGTTCCCGGGGAGGTTTGCAGCCCCCTCTAGTTCCTGGAGAGGTTTACAGCACCCCTCTAGTTCCCGGAGAGGTTTATAGCACCCCTCTAGTTCCTGGAGAGGTTTGCAGCACCCTCTAGTCCCTGGAGAGGTTTACAGCACCCCTTTAGTTCCCGGAGAGGTTTGCAGCACCCCTCTAGTTCCTGGAGAGGTTTGCGGCACCCCTCTAGTTCCCGGGGAGGTTTGCAGCACCCCTCTAGTTCTAGGGGAGGCTTCTAGCAACCCTCCTGTTTCCAGAGAGGTTTGCAGCACCCCTCTGGTTCCAGGGGAGGCTTGTAGCACCCCTTTAGTTCCCGGAGATGTTTGCAGCACCCCTCTAGTTCCTGGAGAGGTTTGCGGCACCACTCTTGTCCCTGGAGAGGTTTGCAGCACCCTCTAGTTCCTGGAGAGGTTTGCAGCGCCCTCTAGTACATGGAGAGGTTTGCAGCACCCTCTAGTTCCCGGAGAGGTTTGCAGTGCCCCTCTAGTACATGGAGAGGTTTGCAGCACCCCTCTTGTCCCTGGAGAGGTTTGCAGCACCCTCTAGTTCCTGGAGAGGTTTGCAGCACCCTCTAGTTCATGGAGAGGTTTGCAGCACCCTCTAGTTCATAGAGAGGTTTGCAGCACTCTCTAGTTCATGGAGAGGTTTGCAGCACCCTCTAGTTCATAGAGAGGTTTGCAGCACCCTCTAGTTCATGGAGAGGTTTGCAACACCCCTCTTGCTCCCGGAGAGGTTTGCAGCACCCCTCTAGCTCCCGGAGAGGTTTTCAGCCCCCTCTAGATCATGGAGAGGGTTGCACCACCCCTCTTGTCCCTGGAGAGGTTTGCAGCACCCTCTAGTTCATGGAGAGGTTTGCAGCACCCTCTAGTTCCTGGAGAGGTTTGCAGCGCCCCTCTAGTTCCCGGAGAGGTTTGCAGCACCCTCTAGTTCATGGAGAGGTTTGCAGCACCCTCTAGCTCCTGGAGAGGTTTGCAGCACCCCTCTAGTTCCCGGAGAGGTTTTCAGCACCCCTCCAGTTCCTGGAGAGGTTTTCAGCACCACTCTAGTTCCTGGAGATGTTTGCAGCTCCCCTCTAGTTCCAGGAGAGGTTTGCAGCACCCCTCTAGTTCCCGGGAGGTTTGCAGCCCCCTCTAGTTCCTGGAGAGGTTTACAGCACCCCTCTAGTTCCCGGAGAGGTTTATAGCACCCCTCTAGTTCCTGGAGAGGTTTGCAGCACCCTCTAGTCCCTGGAGAGGTTTACAGCACCCCTTTAGTTCCTGGAGAGGTTTGCAGCACCCCTCTAGTTCCTGGAGAGGTTTGCGGCACCCCTCTAGTTCCCGGGGAGGTTTGCAGCACCCCTCTAGTTCTAGGGGAGGCTTCTAGCACCCCTCCTGTTTCCAGAGAGGTTTGCAGCACCCCTCTGGTTCCAGGGGAGGCTTGTAGCACCCCTTTAGTTCCCGGAGATGTTTGCAGCACCCCTCTAGTTCCTGGAGAGGTTTGCGGCACCACTCTTGTCCCTGGAGAGGTTTGCAGCACCCCTCTAGTTCCCAGAGAGGATTGCAGCACCCCTCTAGTTCCTGAAGAGGTTTACATCACCCCTCTTGTCCCTGGAGAGGTTTACATCACCCCTCTAGTTCCCGGGGAGGTTTGCAGCACCACTCTAGTTCCCGGAGAGGTTTGCAGCACCCCTCTAGTTCCGCAAGAGGTTTACATCACTCCTCTTGTCCCTGGAGAGGTTTACATCACCCCTCTAGTTCCTGGAGAGGTTTGCAGCACCCTCTCGTTCTCGGGGAGGTTTGCAGCACCCCTCTAGTTCCTGAAGAGGTTTATATCACCCCTCTTGTCCCTGGAGAGGTTTACATCACCCCTCTAGTTCCTGGAGAGGTTTGCAGCACCCTCTAGTTCCTGAAGAGGTTTACATCACCCCTCTTGTCCCTGGAGAGGTTTTCAGCACCTTCTGGTTCCTGAAGAGGTTTACATCACCCCTCTTGTCCCTGGAGAGGTTTTCAGACCCCTCTTGTCCCTGGAGAGGTCTGCAGAACCCCTCTAGTTCCTGGAGAGGTTTGCAGCACCCCTCTTGTCCGTGGAGAGGTTTGCAGCGCCTCTCTAATTCCTGAAGAGGTTTACATCACCCCTCTTGTCCCTGGAGAGGTCTGCAGCACCCCTCTAGCTCATGGAGAGGTTTGCAGCACCCCTCTTGTCCCTGGAGAGGTCTGCAGCACCCCTCTAGTTCCTGGAGAGGTTTGCAGAACCCCTCTTGTCCCTGGAGAGGTCTGCAGCACCCCTCTAGTTCCTGGAGAGGTTTGCAGCACCCCTCTAGTTCCCAGAGAGGTTTGCAGCACCCTTCTAGTTCCTGGAGAGGTTTGCAGCACCCTGTAGTTCCTGGAGAGGTTTGCAGCACCCCTCTAGTTCCTGGAGAGGTTTGCAGCACCCCTCTTGTCCCTGGAGAGGTCTGCAGCACCCCTCTAGTTCCTGGAGAGGTCTGCAGCACCCCTCTAGTTCCCAGAGAGGTTTGCAGCACTCCTGTAGTTCCTGGAGAGGTTTGCAGCACCCTCTAGTTCCTGGAGAGGTTTACAGACCCCTCTAGTTCCTGGAGAGGTTTGCAACACCCCTCTTGTCCCTGGAGAGGTCTGCAGCACCCCTCTAGTTCCCGGAGAGGTTTGCAGCACCCCTCTAGTTCCTGGAGAGGTTTGCAGCCCTCTCTAGTTCCTGGAGAAGTTTGAAGCACCCCTCTAGTTCCCGGAGAGGTTTGCAGCACCCCTCTAGTTCCCGGAGAGGTTTGCAGCACCCTCTAGTTCCCTGAGAGGTTTGCAGCACCCCTCTAGTTCCCGGAGAGGTTTGCAGCGCTCCTCTAGTTCTTGGAGAGGTTTGCAGCACCCCTCTAGTTCCGGGAGAGGTGTGCAGCACCCTCTAGTTCCTGGAGAGGTTTGCAGCACCCTCTAGTTCATGGAGAGGTTTACAGCACCCTCTAGTTCATGGAGAGGTTTACAGCGCTCCTCTAGTTCATGGAGAGGTTTACAGCGCCTGTGAGAAGTTGGCCTGGCATATGCTGTCCACTAATTATAGTGGGCACCTTGCACCAGTCCAAACAACCCCTTATTGGAGATAGGTTAAAGACAACCTTATTGAAAGCTATCCTAGTGGTAGCTATGGAGAGCAGCCTTCAGGCTAAGTCTTGAAGGAATGTAAAGCAGCTTGTTTTACCAGTCTATAATCTCTTGAGTGACCAAATGAAAGAGCACCACACCAGGTATATATTCAAAATATATGTATTTATTGCTAAACACACCCCTCTAGTCTCTTTATGAGGCTAGAGTTCGAAGTACATAAGTTAGAAGTTATTTAAACACAGTAATAGCACAAATACACGTTTGGGCCCTAGGGGCGTACCAAACCATATACCAATAAAGTGGTATGCGAACCACGACTGAACTAGACACTAGGCCTAGAGCCTCTAGAAGTGCTTGGACCACAAGGAACCACCCAAGGTAGTGACACAGGGGACCCACGGGAGACGCGTGCAGTGTAAATACACAACCGCGATACGCCGTTGACTTCTATGGAGAAAGTCGTGATCGGGAAATTAGAGAAAAGGGACACTTAAAAGAGGACTTGGACCAAACCCTTTGAGATCTAGGACTTTGAAGAGTCTCTACCCACGGGAGCACCGGAGTACTCGTGTTACCTCACCCAGGGAAGCCGGGTGCATAGGTGCCTTTCGGGGTCGGGTTTCGTCGTCGATTTGAATGGCGATCTGCTGCAAAGTGCTGCTGGCGACCAAGTGAAAAGTGTCCGGGTGGATCCAAGAGTGGATCGGAGTTCTGAAGAACCTGAAAGCAGAGGGGACAGAGTCTGGGTCACTAGCCAGTGACCAGGAAGGCGATGGACAGATGCCCACCGATGTCGAGTGCTTCAGGTGCGTTGACGGTCGTCTTGACTCTTCAGCCACGAGGTCCAGGAGGTGTTGTCGGCGACCAGGAGCAGGATTCGGGCTGGTACACGATGTCTGTCGAGTGCTGAGGTGTCGGCGACCGGATTGGACCCAACAAGCCTTGGCAACGGCAAGTCTCGATGCAGAGGAAGATCGTCGATGGTGCAGACCAGCAAGGTCTGGGGAACTCACCCAGCAAGGGTAAGTGAGGGCAAGCCTGGAGCAACCAGGATGCCAAGTTAGAAAAAGATTGGCCTTCTTTAAGGGCTACTAGCCAACAGGCTAGCGACCGCGAAGGAGCCTCATGACGCCGCACGTGGATCTGGCTCACAGGACACTCGTGGAGTGGGGGCCAGTGATCTTTGGTACAGTTGGTGCTGGAGGCTAGGGCTACTCGAAGCTCAAAGCATGACTTCTTGGGAGACCCAGAAGAGGATGCACTTGCAAATGTGCTTGGTGTCCAGGGGTCACGGTCTCACGTTACCCACGATAGCCACGGGCCTCAGCTTTGCTGGGGACTCAGGGTAGCCTCGGGGAAGTCTGAGAATCCACCTCTGGTGATGCGATGACTTCGGCGTCCGACGGGAGCTTCAGAAATGCGAACCGGACAGATGCTTTTTGGTGCCTGCCAAGCAGGGAGTCACTCCTTGACCCCAAGGAGATTCTTCTGTCCTCTAATCGTGAGTAGAGCGTCGAAGGTCCAGGATTCAGTTTCAGAGTTTCGTCCAGGGATAATCTAAAGTCCTAAGGACTGGGTTCCTATACTTATACTAAGGATAGGGGTTGGACTACTCTGTGGCCCCAACTATGGGTGGGTCAGGGCAGAGGGGTGGCTACACCCTTTCCCTTTGTCCAGTTCGCGCCAAAGCAGGGGCTGGAAGCCCTGATCCGGTTTGAACTGGGGTATGCACTAGGGACACCAAATGTGCCCCCAGTGCAGGACTTCAAAGCACACAGATGGTGCTCCCGCCCAGCCCCAATACACATTATCCTGTCTGGGGAGGTGGTCACACCTCCCTGGGACAGGAAACCTATTGTCCAGGCCTCCCCTGCCGGAGTTTCGTCCAGCAGCAGGAGGCCAGACTCGTGTCTGTGGCAGCAGCATCCATTTTGTGATGCCAGGGCTTTGGAAAGAAGTTACCGGGCTAGTCAGAGTTAACATGTCTTTCCCTGTAGAAGGGTGGAATGCTACCCCCGCCACCAGAATTGGCGGGGGGGTAGTATTCCAAGATGTTTGACACCAAACACGACATGTTTAGGTGCAGCCATTCCAAAGTTAGCATTTTACCGCGTGGTTATAATGCGCTTAAGAGTATATGGTCAGGCTGCACTACAAACAGCATCAGAGATGGTCTCCGAACACTGCAGAGGGGCCCTGCTCATGCAGGGGCACACTCTCACATAGGAACCATGCACTCTGCCTTTAGGATTGATAAGGCCTGCCTTAGGAGTGACTTATAGGTTTATATGTGTGTATGTATTTAGTGATATAGGTAACCTATATCACAGTAAGGGGTGCATGCACCACCTTACCCAGGCTGCAGTAGCAGACCTGCGGTGTCAGTTTGGATGGCCTTCCAGGGGTGGCATGATACATGCTGCAGCCCCTGGCAGGCCTCTGAGATACCTATGCCCTTGGTACATAGTATACCATATACTAGGGACTTATAAGGGCACTCCAGATTCCAATCAGTGATGTGCCTAAGGCACATGGAAACCATTTTAGAGAGGAAGCAGCTAGGCTGGGGTTCTGATTAGCAGGGCCCCAGCCAGACTAATGTCGAAAAACAGTGAAGCATCAGCAAAAAGTGGGGGTACCCATGTGAAGCAGATCCTACTCTCCTACACAACCCCCCAAACGTAGGGACATTAAACTAACCTTGCCCAGTTAAGTCTTCATGTTCTAAGTGGAAATACCTAGAGAGTCCATCTGCATTGGCATGGTTACTCCCAGGTCTATGTTCCACTGTAAAGTCCATCCCCTGTAGGGAAATGGACCACCTAAGCAGTTTGGGGTTTTCACCCTTCATTTGTTTTAGCCATAAGAGGGGCTTATGGTCTGTCTGAACCAGGAAGTGTGTACCAAACAAGTATGGCCTCAACTTCTTCAGAGCCCAGACCACAGCAAAGGCCTCCTCTCTATGGCTGACCAACGTTTCTCTCTAGGGGTCAGCCTTCTGCTAATAAAAGCTTCTGGCTGATCCTGACCTTCTTCATTCAATTGTGACAGTACAGCCCCTACCCCCAATTCAGATGCATCAGTTTGAACAATGAACTTCTTGGAGTAATCAGGACTCTGTAGAATGGGAGCAGTGCACATGGCCTGCTTCAGGTCATCAAATGCCTTTTGACAGCTAACTGTCCACTGAACCTTTTTGGGCATTTTCTTAGAAGTTAAGTCATTCAGGGGTGTCACTATTGATCCATACCCCTTGACAAATCTCCTATAGTACCCAGTCAGGCCTAAGAAGGCTCTCACCTGAGTCTGGGTAATGGGAGCAGTCCAGTCCATGATAGTCTGGATCTTGCTCTGCAAAGGTTGAACCTGGCCTCCACCCACAAGGTGGCCCAGGTACACAACCTGACTCTGCCCTATCTGGCACTTAGTGGCCTTGATAGTCAGGCCTGCCTTTGCAGGGCCTGTAAAACATTCCTGAGGTGGACCAGGTGATCCTCCCAGGTGGAGCTAAAGACAGCAATATCATCTAGATATGCTGCACTATAGGCTTCAATCAATCAATCAATCAATCACGGCATTTATAGAGCGCGCTACTCACCCGGGAGGGTCTCAAGGCGCTGGGGGAGGGGGTAAGTTACTGCTCGAACAGCCAGGTCTTGAGCTGCTTCCTGAAGGAGAGATGGTCCTGGGTTCGCCGAAGGTGAGTGGGGAGGGAGTTCCAGGTCTTGGCTGCCAGGTAGGAGAAGGATCTTCCTCCGGCGGTGGTTCTGCGGATGCGTGGTACGGTGGCGAGGGCGTGGCTGGTTGATCGTAGCTGGCGTGTGGGCGTGTAGAAGGTCATGCGGTCGTTGAGGTACTTTGGGCCCAGGTCGTGGAGGGCCTTGTGTGCGTGGGTGAGGAGTCTGAACGTGATTCTCTTGCTGACGGGGAGCCAGTGCAGGTCTTTCAGGTGCACGGTGATGTGGCTGTGTAGGGGGATGTCCAGGATGAGTCGTGCGGAGGCGTTCTGGATGCGCTGGAGTCTCTTTTGAAGTTTGGCTGTGGTTCCGGCGTAGAGGGTGTTCCCATAGTCCAGTCGGCTGGTGACGAGTGCCTGGGTGACGGTCTTCCTGGTTTCAGTGGGGATCCATCTGAAGATCTTGCGGAGCATGCGCAGGGTGTTGAAGCATGAAGATGAGACGGCGTTGACTTGTCTGGTCATCGACAGGGAGGAGTCCAGGATGAAGCCCAGGTTGCGTGCGTGGTCCGTTGGCTTGGGCGCGGTGCCCAGGGCCGGGGGCCACCAGGAGTCGTCCCAGGCGGAGGGTGATGAGCCCAGGATGAGGACTTCCGTCTTGTCTGAGTTCAGTTTAAGGCGGCTGTTCCTCATCCAGTCGGCGACGTCTCTCATCCCGTCGTGTAGGTTGGCTCTGGCGGTGGTGGGGTCGTTGGTGAGGGAGAGGATCAGCTGGGTGTCGTCGGCGTAGGAGATGATGTTGAGGTTGTGTCGGCGTGCGATGGCTGCGAGGGGCTCATGTAGACGTTGAAGAGGGTTGGGCTGAGTGAGGATCCTTGTGGAACGCCGCAGATGACTTCGGTGGCTTCGGATCTGAACGGGGGAGGCGGACTCTCTGGGTTCTTCCGGCGAGAACGAGATGATCCATTCCAGTGCTTTCTCTCGGATTCCGATGTTGCTGAGGCGCTTCACTAGGGTGCGGTGGCAGACGGTGTCGAACGCCGCAGAGAGGTCCAAGAGGATGAGGGCAGCTGTTTCCCCGTTGTCGGTTAGGGTTCTGATGTCGTCGGTGGCTGCGATAAGGGCGGTCTCGGTGCTGTGGTTGGCCCGAAACCCGGACTGCGAGGGGTCGAGGGATCCATTCGTCTCGAGGAAGGCGGCAAGCTGTCTGTTGACGGTCTTCTCGATGACTTTGGCCGGAAACGGAAGGAGCGAGATGGGACGGTAGTTCTTGAGGTCGGTGGGGTCCGCCGTTGGTTTCTTCAGGAGGGCGGTAAGCTCGGCGTGCTTCCAGCTCTCCGGGAAGGTGGCGGTGTGGAAGGAGGAGTTGATGATGTCCCGGAGATGGGGTGCGATGGTGGCGTCGGCTTTGTTGAAGACGTGGTGTGGGCAGGGGTCGGTTGGTGATCCGGAGTGGATGGAGTTCATCGTGCGGGTGGTGTCTTCGGTGCTGATCGGGGTCCAGTTGCAGAGGGTGGTGGTGGCGGGCGTTGGTTCGGCGGTAGGGTGCGTTGTTTGTGCGTCGAAGCTGTTGTGTATGTCGGTGATCTTGCGGTGGAAGAACGCGGAGAGTGAGTTGCAGAGGTCTTGCGAGGGGGTGATGTCGTTGTTTCCGGCGCTGGGGTTGGAGAACTCTTTGACGATGCTGAAAAGTTCCTTGCTGTCATGGGCGTTGTTGTCCAGTCGTTCTTTGAGTGCCGACTTCTTGGTGGCACGGATCAGCTGGTGGTGTTTGCGGGTGGCGTGCTTGAGGGCGGTCCTGTTGTCTGTGGTCTGGTCGAGTCGCCAGGTTTTCTCGAGAGTGCGGCAGTTCTTCTTGGATTCCTTGAGTTCGTTGGTGAACCAAGGGGTTTCTTGCTTCCGGGTCTGCTGGGAGGGTTTTTAGTGGTGCGAGGTCGTCGGCGCAGGCGGTCAGCCACTTGGCGAGGTTGCTGGCTGCTTCGTTTGGGTCCGTTGTGTTGGTGGGTGTGTTCTGGCTGAGGGAGGCGGTGAGCTGCTCGGCGGTGATCTTGCTCCAGCTCCGGCGGGGAGCCTGTTGCGGGTGGTGGTGGGTCGCAGTCTTTCTGAAGCTGAAGTGGACGCAGCTGTGGTCGGTCCAGTGGAGTCCGGTGGCGTGGCTGAAGGAGATGTGCTTGCTGGACGAGAAGACGGGGTCAAGCGTGTGGCCGGCGTAGTGGGTGGGCGTGTTCACCAGTTGCTTGAGTCCGAGGTTGGCGAGGTTGTCCAGCAGGGCGGTGGTGTTTCTGTCGTTGTTGTTCTCCAGGTGGAAGTTGAGGTCCCCTAGGAGGATGTAGTCGGCTGAGGGCATGGCGTGCGGGCTGATGAAGTCTGCGATGTCTTCGCTGAATAGTGTGCGTGGTCCCGGGGTCTGTAGATGAGGGTGCCTCGGAGGGTGGTCTTGGGGTCAGTGTGTATCTGGAAGTGTAGGTGTTCGGCGGCGGAGAAGGTCTCGTCGGAGTTAGTCGAGATGCGGATGGTGTTCTTGTGTACGATGGCGATGCCTCCTCCCGTCTGGTTGACGCGGTCCTTCCGGGTGATCTTGTATCCATCCGGGATGGCTATGGCGATGTCGGGCGCTGAGGAGGCGTTCATCCAGGTCTCGGTGAGGAAGGCGATGTCCGGTGCTGTTGCGTCGAGCAGGTCCCAGAGTTCCACGGCGTGCCTGTGGACGGAGCGGGTGTTCAGCAGGATGCATTTCAGGTGGTTGCTGCTGTTGCTCGACTTGGCGGAGGTGGTGCACGTCCGGGGGCAGGTGAATCGGCAGGCTTGGCAGGCGAAGGGTCCGTGGGTGTGTCTCGGTGAGGCTCGGTAGCAGGCAGGGTTCCGGCCGGCATTGAGTGCGGTGAGTGTGGCGGCGTCGTAGGTCCGTCGAGTAGTGTTGCGTTGGTGGGTTCCAGGGGTTCTGGCGCTGGGCGCGGTCCAGGCACGGACGGGCGCAGACGGGCTTGCCTTAGGCGCGCCTTCGGCGCGCCAGCGGCGCGCCCGCTGCGCACGTCCGCTGCGCGGCCGTGCAGCGGCCGCCCGGTATGGGGAGGTGGGAGGGAGGAGCAGCTGGGCGGCGGGAGGCAGGGGCAGCGAATGGGCAGTCAGGGGGCGGGGCCGCAGGGAACGCAGCGGCGGGAGTGGCGAGAGGCAGCGGGGGCACAGAAAAGGAAAAACAGGGGGAGAGCAGACAAAATCACGGGCACAACAACAGTGGGGCAGCGAGGGGCACAGAAAGGAAAAACAGGGGGAGAGCAGGCAAAATCACGGGCACAACAACAGTGGGGCAGCGAGGGGCACAGAAAGAAAAACAGGGGGAGAGCAGACAAAATCACGGGCACAACAACAGTGGGGCAGCGAGGGGCACAGAAAGGAAAAACAGGGGGAGAGCAGGCAAAATCACGGGCACAACAACAGTGGGGCAGCGAGGGGCACAGAAAGGAAAAACAGGGGAGAGCAGGCAAAATCACGGGCACAACAACAGTGGGGCAGCGAGGGGCACAGAAAGGAAAAACAGGGGGAGAGCAGGCAAAATCACGGGCACAACAACAGTGGGGCAGCGAGGGGCACAGAAAGGAAAAACAGGGGAGAGCAGACAAAATCACGGGCACAACAACAGTGGGGCAGCGAGGGGCACAGAAAGGAAAAACAGGGGGACAGCAGACAAAATCACGGGCACAACAACAGTGGGGCAGCGAGGGGCACAGAAAGGAAAAACAGGGGGACAGCAGACAAAATCACGGGCACAACAACAGTGGGGCAGCGAGGGCACAGAAAGGAAAAACAGGGGGAGAGCAGACAAAATCACGGGCACAACAACAGTGGGGCAGCGAGGGGCACAGAAAGGAAAAACAGGGGGACAGCAGACAAAAACGGGCACCGGGGCCACAAGCGGAGGGCGATCTTACCTACAGGAGCAGCGGGCAGACAACACAGGCGGAGCTGTGTGGTGGGGGAGCGACCTACCTGGCAAGGTCAAGGGTCGCTCTCCTCACCGTGCAGCGGCCGCCATTTATGGGGAGGTGGGAGGGAGGAGCAGCTGGGAGGCGGGAGGCAGGGGCAGCGAATGGGCAGTCAGGGGGCGGGGCCGCAGGGAACGCAGCGGCGGGAGTGGCGAGAGGCAGCGGGGGCACAGAAAGGAAAAACAGGGGGAGAGCAGACAAAATCACGGGCACAACAACAGTGGGGCAGCGAGGGGCACAGAAAGGAAAAACAGGGGGAGAGCAGGCAAAATCACGGGCACAACAACAGTGGGGCAGCGAGGGGCACAGAAAGGAAAAACAGGGGGAGAGCAGGCAAAATCACGGGCACAACAACAGTGGGGCAGCAAGGGGCACAGAAAGGAAAAACAGGGGGAGAGCAGACAAAATCACGGGCACAACAACAGTGGGGCAGCGAGGGGCACAGAAAGGAAAAACAGGGGAGAGCAGGCAAAATCACGGGCACAACAACAGTGGGGCAGCGAGGGGCACAGAAAGGAAAAACAGGGGGAGAGCAGACAAAATCACGGGCACAACAACAGTGGGGCAGCGAGGGGCACAGAAAGGAAAAACAGGGGAGAGCAGGCAAAATCACGGGCACAACAACAGTGGGGCAGCGAGGGGCACAGAAAGGAAAAACAGGGGGAGAGCAGGCAAAATCACGGGCACAACAACAGTGGGGCAGCAAGGGGCACAGAAAGGAAAAACAGGGGGAGAGCAGACAAAATCACGGGCACAACAACAGTGGGGCAGCGAGGGGCACAGAAAGGAAAAACAGGGGGAGAGCAGACAAAATCACGGGCACAACAACAGTGGGGCAGCGAGGGGCACAGAAAGGAAAAACAGGGGAGAGCAGGCAAAATCACGGGCACAACAACAGTGGGGCAGCGAGGGGCACAGAAAGGAAAAACAGGGGAGAGCAGACAAAATCACGGGCACAACAGTGGGGCAGCGAGGGGCACAGAAAGGAAAAACAGGGGAGAGCAGGCAAAATCACGGGCACAACAACAGTGGGGCAGCGAGGGGCACAGAAAGGAAAAACAGGGGGAGAGCAGGCAAAATCACGGGCACAACAACAGTGGGGCAGCAAGGGGCACAGAAAGGAAAAACAGGGGGAGAGCAGACAAAATCACGGGCACAACAACAGTGGGGCAGCGAGGGGCACAGAAAGGAAAAACAGGGGGAGAGCAGACAAAAACGGGCACCGGGGCCACAAGCGGAGGGCGATCTTACCTACAGGAGCAGCGGGCAGACAACACAGGCGGAGCTGTGTGGTGGGGGAGCGACCTACCTGGCAAGGTCCAGACCTGTGAGAACTGTATTCACCAACCTCTGGAAAGTGGCAGGTGCATTCTTCAGATCAAAGGGCATTACCACAAATTGATAATGCCCACTAGTTGTTGAGAATGCTGTTTTGGGCTTTGCAGTATCAGCTAGTCTGATCTGCCAGTAGCCAGCTGTTAGGTCAAATGTGCTGAGATATTTGGCAGAGGCCAAAGTATCTATGAGCTCATCTGCCCTGGGTATTGGATGGGCATCAGTCCTAGTGACTGCATTGAGACCCCTGTAGTCCACACAAAACCTCATCTCTCTTTTTCCACCACTGGTGTGAGGTTTTGGTACAAGGACCACTGGACTAGCCCAAGGGCTATCTGAGGGTTCAATAACTCCCAATTCCAACATTTTCTGGACTTCAGTCCTGATACAGTCCCTGACATGGTCAGGTTGCCTATAAATCTTGTTTTTAATAGGCAGACTGTCCCCAGTGACCACTTCATGAGTGCACCAGGTGGTCTGACTGGGTGTCAGTGAAAACATATGTCTAAACTGATTGAGAACTTGCCTGCAATCAGTTTGTTGCTGGGTAGTGAGGCTGCCTGCCAAGGCTACACCATCAACTGACCCATCGTCAGGTTTCTGTGAGAGCAGGTCAGGGAGTGGGTCACTCTCTTCCTCCTCCCCTTCATCAGTAGCCATGAGCAAGCCCATGTCTGCCCTGTCCACATATGGTTTTAACCTGTTGACATGGAGAACCCTGTGGGGACTCCTGGGTGTTCCTAGGTCTACTAAGTAAGTGACCTCACCCTTCTGCTCAACAATAGTGTGGGGTCCACTCCATTTGTCTTGGAGAGCTGCTGGGGCCACTGGCTCCAACACCCACACCTTCTGTCCTGGCTGGTAAACAGTCAGAACAGCCTTTTGGTCATGCCAGGCCTTTTGAAGTTCCTGGCTAGCCTCAAGGTTTTTGGTTGCCTTTTTCATGTACTCAGCCATCCTGGAGCGGAGCCCAAGTACATAGTCCACTATATCTTGCTTTGGGGGCTTGAGAGGTAACTCCCATCCTTCCTTCACCAAGCACAGTGGACCCCTCACAGGGTGGCCAAACAGAAGTTCAAAAGGGCTGTAACCAACCCCTTCTGAGGCACCTCCCTATATGCGAATAAAAGGCAGGGCAAGAGTATGTCCCATCTACGCCTAAGCTTTTCTGGGAGCCCTTTAATCATGCCCTTCAAGGTTTTGTTGAATCTCTCAACTAAACCATTGCATTGTGGGTGATAGCGTGTGGTGAACTTATAAGTCACTCCACACTCCTTCCACATTGCTTTTAAGTACCCAGACATGAAGTTAGCACCCCTGTCTGAGACTACCTCCTTAGGAAAGCCCACTCTTGAGAAGATTCCCAGGAGGGCCCTTGCCACCACAGGTGCTGTAGTGGTCCTGAGGGAATAGCTTCTGGGTACCTGGTGGCATGATCCACTACCACCAGGATAAACCTGTGCCCAGATGCTGTTTGGGGATCCATGGGACCAACAATGTCAATCCCTACCCTTTCAAAGGGCACCCCCACCACAGGTAGTGGTATCAGGGGGCCTTTGTAGTGCCACCTGCCTTGCCACTGGCTTGGCAGGTTACACAGGAGCGACAAAACTCTTTGCTGTCTTCAGACATGTGGGGCCAGTGAAAGTGAGGGACAATTCTGTCCCAAGTCTTGTTCTGGCCCAGGTGACCTGCTAAGGGAATATCATGGGCTAGGGTCAATAGGAAGCCCCTGAACTTCAGAGGTATAACCAACCTCCTGGTAGCACCAGGCTTGGGGTCTCTACTCTCTGAGTACAGGAGTCCATCGTCCCAATACACTGTATGGGGACCACTAGCTTTCCCAGCAGCCTCAGCAGCAGCTTGCTGTCTGAGGGGTTCAAGGGAGGGGCAGCTCTGCTGCTCCTGGCTCAGATCTGCCCTAGAAGGTCCCCCTGTCCCCAAGAACTCAACCTGGTCAGGTTCAAGTTCCTCTGGGACAGTTCCTTCTTCAGGGCTGAGATCATCCCCCTCAAGGGACTGATCTTCCTCCTGAGCCAAGGGGGAAGGCACTGCCTTAACCCTACTACTCCTCCTCTTGGAAGGCACTTGGTCCATTCTTCCAGAATCCAAGGCCTGTTCAGTGCTAGACATTTTGGCTTGTGACCTGGTCACAGCAAACACATCTGCAGGGATCCCCAGCATTTCTGCATGGGTCCTGAGCTCCACTTCTGCCCAAGCAGAAGTCTCTAAGTCATGGCCAAGCAAGCATTCGACTGGTAGGTTTGCACTTACCACAACCTTTTTAAGGCCAGTTACCCCTCCCCAGGAGAAGTTAACAACTGCCAGAGTATGGTCTGTTCTGACATTGCTAGCATTGGTCACTTGGTACATCTCACCAAGTATAACTTGCCCAGGATTCACAAGGTCTTGTGTCACCATTGTGACACTTGCCCCTGTGTCCCTAAATGCCAAAGCCTCACGTCCATTGATTAAAGGCTGTTGTCTGTACTTGCCCAGATTACTGGGACTCATAGAGGAGGGCACATCCATGCCTCCATCACAGACTAACACAGCCTGAGTCAGTTCTCTGACTAGGTCAGAGCCCAACTCAGTACCCAGGGTGAACCCTACTAAATCCTTGGCTGGAGCACTCCCACCAACTGTACTAGGGGGAACAGGTGCCTTAGGGGCATTGGTGGGTGCTGGACTGGAGACTTTGGACTTGGTGCAATCACTGGTCCAGTGGGTCTTTTGCTTACAGACCTTGCACCATGGTTTTCTTTGGCCTTTCCCTTTGGTAGACTGTGAATCCCCACCAGAAGAAGATTTTTGGGGGCCTGATGAAGACTTTTGATCTTTACCCTTCTCCCCACCCTTGTCAGAGTTCTTAGCATCTTGCTTCTTGGTTTCCCCACCTTGGTTCTGTACCTTCTGCTTCACCCTGGTTCTGACCCATTTGTCTGCCTTCTTTCCCAATTCTTGGGGAGAGGTCAGATCAGAGTCTACCAGGTATTGATGCAACAGCTGATTTTGACAGTTATTAAGAATCTGCTCCCTCATTATCAGATTGTACAATCCTGAGAAGTCACACACCTTACTGCCCATCAACCAGCCTTCCAGAGCCTTGGCAGAACAATCCACATAGTCTACCCAGTCTTGAGTCTGTGCTTTTGGGTATCTCTGAACTTCAACCTGTACTGTTCAGTTGTTAGGCCAAACCCATCAATAAGAGCACTCTTCAAGACCTTGTAATTATCAGCATCCTCCTCTCTAACAGTGAGGAGCTTATCTCTACCTTTGTCAGCAAAGGAGAGCCACAAGATTGCTGCCCACTGCTCCTGAGGGACCTTCTGTACCTTACAGGCCCTCTCTAGAGCAGTTATCCACTTGTGGATGTCATCCCCATTCTGATAGGGAGGGACAATCTTGCTCAGGTTCCTATGGTCATAGGACCTTTCCCTATCTCTAGGGATATGGCTGCCACCATGGGACTCTAGTCCCAACTTTCTTCTCTCTCTCTCTAAAGAGATCTAGGGACTCCCTGTCTATAGCCAGTTGCTTCTTTTGATTTCAAGCTGAGCTTCCTCATATTGAACCAGCCTCTTTCTTCTCTCATGAGAGGATTCCCTCCTATGAGATGAGACAGAGCTCCCTATTGAGGTGCCAGAGTGGTTAGACTCCTGAGAAGAAGATCTAGACTTCCTGGGCACACTCATAATCCTTCCTGGGGGGACAAAGAGGGCATCATCCTGATTATCCTCTTCATCTTCCTCAGGAGGGATTGGATTATCCAGGTCAGGGCCATTGTCGCCCTCCTGGCCAGTTTCAGAGGGGGGGCTGGGGGTACTGGTACCCCTGGTCCCATCCTCATCATCTGCCCCACCCTCAGCTCCTGCCCCTTCAGTCCCCAAGGGCCTACTAAGGTCATAAGCCACCAACAACTCCTTGAGGTGTTGGGTGGTGGGGCTTTGGCCTGTCCTTATTTTTCTCAAGTTGCAAAAAGCTCTCAATTCCAAGAATGGGAGTGTATCATACTTGGAGGGTGGAAGCTCAGTGGCTTCCTGCAAGGATTCTTTAGATCCTACCCTTAAAGACATTACTAGTGTGGTGTGGTGTATGCACTACCTACTCTAGTGTGGCCTACTAAACTCTCTTGAGTTGTAGAAAGGGTTGTGCTATCCCTTAACACACAACTCTAAGTTCAGTAGAACTTACTGTATTCTAAGCTTAAATTATATGTACCTTAGGTACCTTTAGTGGTTTTCAGTTGATCAATTCAATTGAGATTATCTGGTAAAACAATAGCAAGCTGGAATCCCACACGCTGCACACCAATGTGAGAAGTTGGCCTGGCAAATGCTGTCCACTAATTATAGTGGGCACCTTGCACCAGTCCAAACAACCCCTTATTGGAGATAGGTTAAAGACAACCTTATTGAAAGCTATCCTAGTGGTAGCTATGGAGAGCAGCCTTCAGGCTAAGTCTTGAAGGAATGTAAAGCAGCTTGTTTTACCAGTCTATAATCTCTTGAGTGACCAAATGAAAGAGCACCACACCAGGTATATATTCAAAATATATGTATTTATTGCTAAACACACCCTCTAGTCTCTTTATGAGGCTAGAGTTCAAGTACATAAGTTAGAAGTTATTTAAACACAGTAATAGCACAAATACACGTTTGGGCCCTAGGGCGTACCAAACCATATACCAATAAAGTGGTATGCGAACCACGACTGAACTAGACACTAGGCCTAGAGCCTCTAGAAGTGCTTGGACCACAAGGAACCACCCAAGGTAGTGACACAGGGGACCCACGGGAGACGCGTGCAGTGTAAATACACAACCGCGATACGCCGTTGACTTCTATGGAGAAAGTCGTGATCGGGAAATTAGAGAAAAGGGACACTTAAAGAGGACTTGGACCAAACCCTTTGAGATCTAGGACTTTGAAGAGTCTCTACCCATGGGAGCACCGGAGTACTCGTGTTACCTCACCCAGGGAAGCCGGGTGCATAGGTGCCTTTCGGGGTCGGGTTTCGTCGTCGATTTGAATGGCGATCTGCTGCAAAGTGCTGCTGGCGACCAAGTGAAAAGTGTCCGGGTGGATCCAAGAGTGGATCGGAGTTCTGAAGAACCTGAAAGCAGAGGGTACAGAGTCTGGGTCACTAGCCAGTGACCAGGAAGGCGATGGACAGATGCCCACCGATGTTGAGTGCTTCAGGTGCATTGATGGTCGTCTTGACTCTTCAGCCACGAGGTCCAGGAGGCGTTGTCGGCAACCAGAAGCAGGATTCGGGCTGGTACACAATGTCTGTCGAGTGCTGAGGTGTCGGCGACCGGATTGGACCCAACAAGCCTTGGCAACGGCAAGTCTCAATGCAGAGGAAGATCGTCGATGGTGCAGACCAGCAAGGTCTGGGGAACTCACCCAGCGAGGGTAAGTGAGGGCAGGCCTGGAGCAACCAGGATGCCAAGTTAGAAAAAGATTGGCCTTCGTTAAGGGCTACTAGCCAACGGGCTAGCGACTGCAAAGGAGCCTTGTGACGCTGCACGTGGATCTGGCTCACAGGACACTCGTGGAGTGGGGGCCAGTGATCTTCGGTACAGTTGGTGCTGGAGGTTAGGGCTACTCGGAGCCCAAAGCACGACTTCTTGGGAGACCCAGAAGAGGATGCACTTGCAAATGTGCTTGGTGTCCAGGGGTCACGGTCTCACGTTACCCACGATAGCCACGGGCCTCAGCTTTGCTGGGGACTCAGGGTAGCCTTGGGAAGTCTGAGAATCTACCTCTGGTGATGCGATGACTTCGGCGTCCGACGGGAGCTTCAGAAATGCGAACCGGACAGATGCTTCTTTGGTGCCTGCCAAGCATGGGAGTCACTCCTTGACCCCAAGGGAGATTCTTCTGTCCTCTAATCGTGAGTAGAGCGTCGAAGGTCCAGGATTCAGTTTCAGAGTTTCGTCCAGGGATAATCTAAAGTCCTAAGGACTGGGTTCCTATACTTATACTAAGGATAGGGGTTGGACTACTCTGTGGCCCCACCTATGGGTGGGTCAGGGCAGAGGGGTGGCTACACCCCTTTCCCTTTGTCCAGTTCACGCCAAAGCAGGGGCTGGAAGCCCTGATCCGGTTTGAACTGGGGTATGCACAGGGACACCAAATGTGCCCCCAGTGCAGGACTTCAAAGCACACAGATGGTGCTCCCGCCCAGCCCCAATACACATTATCCTGTCTGGGGAGGTGGTCACACCTCCCTGGGACAGGAAACCTATTGTCCAGGCCTCCCCTGCCGGAGTTTCGTCCAGCAGCAGGAGGCCAGACTCGTGTCTGTGGCAGCAGCATCCATTTTGTGATGCCAGGGCTTTGGAAAGAAGTTACCGGGCTAGTCAGAGTTAACATGTCTTTCCCTGTAGAAGGGTGGAATGCTACCCCCGCCGCCAGAATTGGCGGGGGTAGTATTCCAAGATGTTTGACACCAAACACGACATGTTTAGGTGCAGCCATTCCAAAGTTAGCATTTTACCGCGAGGTTATAATGCGCTTAAGAGTATATGGTCAGGCTGCACTACAAACAGCATCAGAGATGGTCTCCGAACGCTGCAGAGGGGCCCTGCTCATGCAGGGGCACCCTCTCACATAGGAACCATGCACTCTGCCTTTAGGATTGATAAGGCCTGCCTTAGGAGTGACTTATAGGTTTATATGTGTGTATGTATTTAGTGATATAGGTAACCTATATCACAGTAAGGGGTGCATGCACCACCTTACCCAGGCTGCAGTAGCAGACCTGCGGTGTCAGTTTGGATGGCCTTCCAGGGGTGGCATGATACATGCTGCAGCCCCTGACAGGCCTCTGAGATACCTATGCCCTTGGTACATAGTATACCATATACTAGGGACTTATAAGGGCACTCCAGATTCCAATCAGTGATGTGCCTAAGGCACATGGAAACCATTTAAGAGAGGAAGCAGCTAGGCTGGGGTTCTGATTAGCAGGGCCCCAGCCAGACTAATGTCGAAAAACAGTGAAGCATCAGCAAAAAGTGGGGGTACCCATGTGAAGCAGATCCTACTCTCCTACAGCGTCATTCTAGTTCCCGGAGAGGTTTGAAGTCCCCTCTAGTTCCTGGAGAGGTTTGCACCCCCTCTAGTTCCTGGATAGGTTTACAGCGCTCCTCTAGTTCCTGGAGCGGTTTGCAGCACCCTCTAGTTCATGGAGAGGTTTACAGCACCCTTCTAGTTCCCGGAGAGGTGTGCAGCCCCCTCTAGTTCCTGGAGAGGTTTGCAGCACCCCTCTAGTTCCTGGAGAGGTTTGCAGCACCCCTCTAGTTCCTGGAGAGGTTTGCAGCACCCCTCTAGTTCCTGGAGAGGTTTGCAGCACCCCTCTAGTTCCTGGAGAGGTTTGCAGCCCCCTTTATTTCCTGGAGGGGTCTGCAGCACCCTCTAGTTCATGGAGAGGTTTACAGCACCCTTCTAGATCCTGGAGAGGGTTTCAGCCCCTTTAGTTCCTGGAGAGGTTTGCAGCCCCTTTAGTTCCTGGAGAGGTTTGCAGCACCCTCTAGTTCATGGAGAGGTTTGCAGCACCCTCTAGTTCCTGGAGAGGTTTGCAGCACCCTCTAGTTCATGGAGAGGTTTGAGGCACCCTCTAGTTCCTGGAGAGGTTTGCAGCACCCTCTAGTTCCTGGAGAGGTTTACAGCACCCTTCTAGTTCCTGGAGAGGTTTGCAGCCCCCTTTAGTTCCCGGAGAGGTTTGCAGCACCCTCTAGTTCATGGAGAGGTTTGCAGCACCCTCTAGTTCCTGGAGAGGTTTGCAGCACCCCTCTAGTTCATGGAGAGGTTTGCAGCACCCTCTAGTTCATGGAGAGGTTTCCAGCACCGCTCTTGTCCCTGGAGAGGTTTGCAGCACCCTCTAGTTCATGGAGAGGTTTGCAGCACCCTCTAGTTCATGGAGAGGTTTGCAGCATCCTCTAGTTCCTGGAGAGGTTTGCAGCACCCTCTAGTTCATGGAGAGGTTTGCAGCACCCTCTAGTTCCTGGAGAGGTTTGCAGCGCCCCTCTAGTTCATGGAGAGATTTGGAGCACACTCTAGTTCATGGAGAGGTTTGCAGCACCCTCTAGTTCCTGGAGAGGTTTGCACCACCCTCTAGTTCATGGAGAGGTTTGCAGCACCCCTCTTGTCCCTGGAGAGGTTTGCAGCACCCTCTAGTTCCTGGAGAGTTTTGCAGCACCCCTCTAGTACATGGAGAGGTTTGCAGCACCCTCTAGTTCATGGAGAGGTTTGCAGCACCCTCTAGTTCATGGAGAGGTTTGCAGCGCCCCTCTAGTACATGGAGAGGTTTGCACCACCCTCTAGTTCCCGGAGAGGTTTGCAGCGCCCCTCTAGTACATGGAGAGGTTTGCAGCACCCCTCTTGTCCCTGGAGAGTTTGCAGCACCCTCTAGTTCCTGGAGAGGTTTGCAGCACCCTCTAGTTCATGGAGAGGTTTGCAGCACCCTCTAGTTCGTGGAGAGGTTTGCAACACCCCTCTAGCTCTCGGAGAGGTTTGCAGCACCCCTCTAGCTCCCGGAGAGGTTTGCAGCCCCCTCTAGTTCATGGAGAGGTTTGCACCACCCCTCTTGTCCCTGGAGAGGTTTGCAGCACCCTCTAGTTCATGGAGAGGTTTGCAGCACCCTCTAGTTCCTGGAGAGGTTTGCAGCGCCCCTCTAGTTCCCGGAGAGGTTTGCAGCACCCTCTAGTTCATGGAGAGGTTTGCAGCACCCTCTAGTTCATGGAGAGGTTTGCAGCACCCTCTAGTTCCTGGAGAGGTTTGCAGCACCACTCTAGTTCCTGGAGATGTTTGCAGCTCCCCTCTAGTTCCAGGAGAGGTTTACAGCACCCCTCTAGTTTCCGGAGAGGTTTCTAGCACCCCTCTAGTTCCTGGAGAGGTTTGCAGCACCCTCTAGTCCCTGGAGAGGTTAACAGCACCCCTTTAGTTCCCAGAGAGGTTTGCAGCACCCCTCTAGTTCCTGGAGAGGTTTGCGGCACCCCTCTAGTTCCCGGGGAGGTTTGCAGCACCCCTCTAGTTCCAGGGGAGGCTTCTAGCACCCCTCCTGGTTCCAGAGAGGTTTGCAGCAACCCTCTGGTTCCAGGGGAGGCTTGTAGCACCCCTTTAGTTCCCGGAGATGTTTGCAGCACACCTCTAGTTCCTGGAGAGGTTTGCGGCACCACTCTTGTCCCTGGAGAGGTTTGCAGCACCCCTCTAGTTCCCAGAGAGGTTTGCAGCACCCCTCTAGTTCCTGAAGAGGTTTACATCACCCCTCTTGTCGCTGGAGAGGTTTACATCACCCCTCTAGTTCCCGGGGAGGTTTGCAGCACCCCTCTAGTTCCCGGAGAGGTTTGCAGCACCCCTCTAGTTCCGGAAGAGGTTTACATCACCCCTCTAGTTCCTGGAGAGGTTTGCAGCACCCTCTCGTTCCCGGGGAGGTTTCCAGCACCCCTCTAGTTCCTGAAGAGGTTTACATCACCCCTCTTGTCCCTGGAGAGGTTTACATCACCCCTCTAGTTCCTGGAGAGGTTTGCAGCACCCTCTAGTTCCTGAAGAGGTTTACATCACCCCTCTTGTCCCTGGAGAGGTTTTCAGCACCCTCTAGTTCCTGAAGAGGTTTACATCACCCCTCTTGTCCCTGGAGAGGTTTGCAGACCCCTCTTGTCCCTGGAGAGGTCTGCAGAACCCCTCTAGTTCCTGGAGAGGTTTGCAGCACCCCTCTTGTCCGTGGAGAGGTTTGCAGTGCCTCTCTAGTTCCTGAAGAGGTTTTCATCACCCCTCTTGTCCCTGGAGAGGTCTGCAGCACCCCTCTAGCTCCTGGAAAGGTTTGCAGCACCCCTCTTGTCCCTGGAGAGGTCTGCAGCACCCCTCTAGTTCCCGGAGAGGTTTGCAGAACCCCTCTTGTCCCTGGAGAGGTCTGCAGCACCCCTCTTGTTCCTGGAGAGGTTTGCAGCACCCCTCTAGTTCCCAGAGAGGTTTGCAGCACCCCTCTAGTTCCTGGAGAGGTTTGCAGCACCCTGTAGTTCCTGGAGAGGTTTGCAGCACCCCTCTAGTTCCTGGAGTGGTTTGCAGCACCCCTCCTGTCCCTGGAGAGGTCTGCAGCACCCCTCTAGTACCTGGAGAGGTCTGCAGCACCCCTCTAGTTCCCAGAGAGGTTTGCAGCACCCCTGTAGTTCCTGGAGAGGTTTGCAGCACCCTCTAGTTCCTGGAGAGGTTTACAGACCCCTCTAGTTCCTGGAGAGGTTTGCAACACCCCTCTTGTCCCTGGAGAGGTCTGCAACACCCCTCTAGTTCCCGGAGAGGTTTGCAGCCCCCTCTAGTTCCTGGAGAGGTTTAAAGCACCCCTCTAGTTCCTGGAGAGGTTTGCAGCACCCCTCTAGTTCCCGGAGAGGTTTTCAGCACCCTCTAGTTCCCGGAGAGGTTTGCAGCACCCCTCTAGTTCGCGGAGAGGTTTGCAGCGCTCCTCTAGTTCCTGGAGAGGTTTGCAGCTCCCCTCTAGTTCCCAGAGAGGTGTGCATCACCCTCTAGTTCCTGGAGAGGTTTTCAGCACCCTCTAGTTCATGGAGAGGTTTACAGCACCCTCTAGTTCATGGAGAGGTTTACAGCGCTCCTCTAGTTCATGGAGAGGTTTACAGCGCCCTTCTAGTTCCCGGAGAGGTTTGCAGTCCCCTCTAGTTCCTGGAGAGGTTTGCAGCCCCCTCTAGTTCCTGGAGAGGTTTACAGCGCTCCTCTAGTTCCTGGAGCGGTTTGCAGCACCCTCTAGTTCATGGAGAGGTTTACAGCACCCTTCTAGTTCCCGGAGAGGTTTGCAGCCCCCTCAAGTTCTTGGAGAGGTTTGCAGCACCCCTCTAGTTCCTGGAGAGGTTTGCAGCCCCCTTTATTTCCCGAGGGGTCTGCAGCACCCTCTAGTTCATGGAGAGGTTTACAGCACCCTTCTAGATCCTGGAGAGGCTTGCAGCCCTCTTTAGTTCCTGGAGAGGTTTGCAGCACCCCTCTAGTACATGGAGAGGTTTGCAGCACCCTCTTGTCCCTGGAGAGGTTTGCAGCACCCTCTAGTTCCTGGAGAGGTTTGCAGCACCCTCTAGTTCATGAGAGGTTTGCAGCACCCTCTAGTTCATGGAGAGGTTTACAGCACCCTCTAGTTCATGGAGAGGTTTGCAACACCCCTCTAGCTCCCGGAGAGGTTTGCAGCACCCCTCTAGCTCCCGGAGAGGTTTGCAGCCCCCTCTAGTTCATGGAGAGGTTTGCACCACCCCTCTTGTCCCTGGAGAGGTTTGCAGCACCCTCTAGTTCATGGAGAGGTTTGCAGCACCCTCTAGTTCCTGGAGAGGTTTGCAGCGCCCCTCTAGTTCCCGGAGAGGTTTGCAGCACCCTCTAGTTCATGGAGAGGTTTGCAGCACCCTCTAGTTCCTGGAGAGGTTTGCAGCACCCTCTAGTTCATGGAGAGGTTTGCAGCACCCTCTAGTTCCTGGAGAGGTTTGCAGCACCACTCTAGTTCCTGGAGATGTTTGCAGCTCCCCTCTAGTTCCAGGAGAGGTTTGCAGCACCCCTCTAGTTCCCGGGGAGGTTTGCAGCCCCCTCTAGTTCCTGGAGAGGTTTACAGCACCCCTCTAGTTTCCGGAGAGGTTTATAGCACCCCTCTAGTTCCTGGAGAGGTTTGCAGCACCCTCTAGTCCCTGGAGAGGTTTACAGCACCTCTCTTGTCCCTGGAGAGGTTTACATCACCCCTCTAGTTCCCGGGGAGGTTTGCAGCACCCCTCTTGTCCCTGGAGAGGCTTTTAGCACCCCTTTAGCTCCCGGAGATGTTTGCAGCACCCCTCTAGTTCCTGGAGAGGTTTGCAGGACCACTCTTGTCCCTGGAGAGGTTTGCAGCACCCCTCTAGTTCCCAGAGAGGTTTGCAGCACCCCTCTAGTTCCTGAAGAGGTTTACCTCACCCCTCTTGTCCCTGGAGAGGTTTACATCACCCCTCTAGTTCCCGGGGAGGTTTGCAGCACCCCTCTAGTTCCCGGAGAGGTTTGCAGCACCCCTCTAGTTCCGGAAGAGGTTTACATCACCCCTTTTGTCCCTGGAGAGGTTTACATCACCCCTCTAGTTCCTGGAGAGGTTTGCAGCACCCTCTCGTTCCCGGGGAGGTTTGCAGCACCCCTCTAGTTCCCGGAGAGGTTTGCAGCACCATTCTAGTTCCGGAAGAGGTTTACATCACCCCTCTTGTCCCTGGAGAGGTTTACATCACCCCTCTAGTTCCTGGAGAGGTTTGCAGCACCCTCTAGTTCCTGAAGAGGTTTACATCACCCCTCTTGTCCCTGGAGAGGTTTTCAGCACCCTCTAGTTCCTGAAGAGGTTTACATCACCCCTCTTGTCCCTGGAGAGGTTTGCAGACCCCTCTTGTCCCTGGAGAGGTCTGCAGAACCCCTCTAGTTCCTGGAGAGGTTTGCAGCACCCCTCTTGTCCGTGGAGAGGTTTGCAGTGCCTCTCTAATTCCTGAAGAGGTTTACATCACCCCTCTTGTCCCTGGAGAGGTCTGCAGCACCCCTCTAGCTCATGGAGAGGTTTGCAGCACCCCTCTTGTCCCTGGAGAGGTCTGCAGCACCCTCTAGTTCCTGAAGAGGTTTACATCACCCCTCTTGTCCCTGGAGAGGTTTGCAGACCCTCTTGTCCCTGGAGAGGTCTGCAGCACCCCTCTAGTTCCTGGAGAGGTTTGCAGCATCCCTCTAGTTCCCAGAGAGCTTTGCAGCACCCCTCTAGTTCCTGGAGAGGTTTGCAGCACCCTGTAGTTCCTGGAGAGGTTTGCAGCACCCCTCTAGTTCCTGGAGAGGTTTGCAGCACCCCTCTTGTCCCTGGAGAGGTCTGCAGCACCCCTCCAGTTCCTGGAGAGGTCTGCAGCACCCCTCTAGTTCCCAGAGAGGTTTGCAGCACCCCTGTAGTTCCTGGAGAGGTTTGCAGCACCCTCTAGTTCCTGGAGAGGTTTACAGACCCGTCTAGTTCCTGGAGAGGTTTGCAACACCCCTCTTGTCCCTGGAGAGGTCTGCAGCACCCCTCTAGTTCCCGGGGAGGTTTGCAGCGCTCCTCTAGTTCCTGGAGAGGTTTGCAGCACCCCTCTAGTTCCCGGAGAGCTGTGCAGCACCCTCTAGTTCCTGGAGAGGTTTGCAGCACCCTCTAGTTAATGGAGAGGTTTACAGCACCCTCTAGTTCATGGAGAGGTTTACAGCGCTCATCTAGTTCATGGAGAGGTTTACAGCGCCCTTCTAGTTCCCGGAGAGGTTTGCAGTCCCCTCTAGTTCCTGGAGAGGTTTGCACCCCCTCTAGTTCCTGGATAGGTTTACAGCGCTCCTCTAGTTCCTGGAGCGGTTTGCAGCACCCTCTAGTTCATGGAGAGGTTTACAGCACCCTTCTAGTTCCCGGAGAGGTTTGCAGCCCCCTCTAGTTCCTGGAGAGGTTTGCAGCACCCCTCTAGTTCCTGGAGAGGTTTGCAGCACCCTTTATTTGCTGGAGGGGTCTGCAGCACCCTCTAGTTCATGGAGAGGTTTACAGCACCCTTCTAGATCCTGGAGAGGTTTGCAGCCCCTTTAGTTCCTGGAGAGGTTTGCAGCCCCCTTTAGTTCCTGGAGAGGTTTGCAGCACCCTCTAGTTCATGGAGAGGTTTGCAGCACCCTCTAGTTCCTGGAGAGGTTTGCAGCACCCTCTAGTTCATGGAGAGGTTTGAGGCACCCTCTAGTTCCTGGAGAGGTTTGCAGCACCCTCTAGTTCCTGGAGAGGTTTACAGCACCCTTCTAGTTCCTGGAGAGGTTTGCAGCCCCCTTTAGTTCCCGGAGAGGTTTGCAGCACCCTCTAGTTCATGGAGAGGTTTGCAGCACCCTCTAGTTCCTGGAGAGGTTTGCAGCACCCCTCTAGTTCATGGAGAGGTTTGCAGCACCCTCTAGTTCATGGAGAGGTTTGCAGCACCGCTCTTGTCCCTGGAGAGGTTTGCAGCACCCTCTAGTTCATGGAGAGGTTTGCAGCGCCCTCTAGTTCATGGAGAGGTTTGCAGCATCCTCTAGTTCCTGGAGAGGTTTGCAGCACCCTCTAGTTCATGGAGAGGTTTTCAGCACCCTCTAGTTCCTGGAGCGGTTTGCAGCGCCCCTCTAGTTCATGGAGAGGTTTGCAGCACCCTCTAGTTCATGGAGAGGTTTGCAGCACCCTCTAGTTCCTGGAGAGGTTTGCACCACCCTCTAGTTCATGGAGAGGTTTGCAGCACCCCTCTTGTCCCTGGAGAGGTTTGCAGCACCCTCTAGTTCCCGGAGAGGTTTGCAGCACCATTCTAGTTCCGGAAGAGGTTTACATCACCCCTCTTGTCCCTGGAGAGGTTTACATCACCCCTCTAGTTCCTGGAGAGGTTTGCAGCACCCTCTAGTTCCTGAAGAGGTTTACATCACCCCTCTTGTTCCTGGAGAGGTTTTCAGCACCCTCTAGTTCCTGAAGAGGTTTACATCACCCCTCTTGTCCCTGGAGAGGTTTGCAGACCCCTCTTGTCCCTGGAGAGGTCTGCAGAACCCCTCTAGTTCCTGGAGAGGTTTGCAGCACCCCTCTAGTTCATGGAGAGGTTTACAGCGCCCTTCTAGTTCCCGGAGAGGTTTGCAGTCCCCTCTAGTTCCTGGAGAGGTTTGCACCCCCTCTAGTTCCTGGATAGGTTTACAGCGCTCCTCTAGTTCCTGGAGCGGTTTGCAGCACCCTCTAGTTCATGGAGAGGTTTACAGCACCCTTCTAGTTCCCGGAGAGGTTTGCAGCCCCCTCTAGTTCCTGGAGAGGTTTGCAGCACCCCTCTAGTTCCTGGAGAGGTTTGCAGCACACCTTTAGTTCCTGTAGAGGTTTGCAGCACCCTCTAGTTCATGGAGAGGTTTGCAGCACCCTCTAGTTCCTGGAGAGGTTTGCAGCACCCTCTAGTTCATGGAGAGGTTTGAGGCACCCTCTAGTTCCTGGAGAGGTTTGCAGCACCCTCTAGTTCCTGGAGAGGTTTACAGCACCCTTCTAGTTCCTGGAGAGGTTTGCAGCCCCCTTTAGTTCCCGGAGAGGTTTGCAGCACCCTCTAGTTCATGGAGAGGTTTGCAGCACCCTCTAGTTCCTGGAGAGGTTTGCAGCACCCCTCTAGTTCATGGAGAGGTTTGCAGCACCCTCTAGTTCATGGAGAGGTTTGCAGCACCGCTCTTGTCCCTGGAGAGGTTTGCAGCACACTCTAGTTCATGGAGAGGTTTGCAGCACCCTCTAGTTCATGGAGAGGTTTGCAGCATCCTCTAGTTCCTGGAGAGGTTTGCAGCACCCTCTAGTTCATGGAGAGGTTTTCAGCACCCTCTAGTTCCTGGAGCGGTTTGCAGCGCCCCTCTAGTTCATGGAGAGGTTTGCAGCACCCTCTAGTTCATGGAGAGGTTTGCAGCACCCTCTAGTTCCTGGAGAGGTTTGCACCACCCTCTAGTTCATGGAGAGGTTTGCAGCACCCCTCTTGTCCCTGGACAGGTTTGCAGCACCCTCTAGTTCCCGGAGAGGTTTGCAGCACCATTCTAGTTCCGGAAGAGGTTTACATCACCCCTCTTGTCCCTGGAGAGGTTTACATCACCCCTCTAGTTCCTGGAGAGGTTTGCAGCACCCTCTAGTTCCTGAAGAGGTTTACATCTCACCTCTTGTCCCTGGAGAGGTTTTCAGCACCCTCTAGTTCCCGAAGAGGTTTACATCACCCCTCTTGTCCCTGGAGAGGTTTGCAGACCCCTCTTGTCCCTGGAGAGGTCTGCAGAACCCCTCTAGTTCCTGGAGAGGTTTGCAGCACCCCTCTTGTCCGTGGAGAGGTTTGCAGTGCCTCTCTAATTCCTGAAGAGGTTTACATCACCCCTCTTGTCCCTGGAGAGGTCTGCAGCACCCCTCTAGCTCATGGAGAGGTTTGCAGCACCCCTCTTGTCCCTGGAGAGGTCTGCAGCACCCCTCTAGTTCCTGGAGAGGTTTGCAGAACCCCTCTTGTTCCTGGAGAGGTCTGCAGCACCCCTCTAGTTCCTGGAGAGGTTTGCAGCATCCCTCTAGTTCCCAGAGAGGTTTGCAGCGCCCCTCTAGTTCCTGGAGAGGTTTGCAGCACCCCTGTAGTTCCTGGAGAGGTTTGCAGCACCCTCTAGTTCGTGGAGAGGTTTACAGACCCCTGTAGTTCCTGGAGAGGTTTGCAACACCCCTCTTGTCCCTGGAGAGGTCTGCAGCACCCCTCTAGTTCCCGGAGAGGTTTGCAGCACCCCTCTAGTTCCTGGAGAGGTTTGCAGCCCCCTCTAGTTCCTGGAGAGGTTTGAAGTACCCCTCTAGTTCCCGGAGAGGTTTGCAGCACCCCTCTAGTTCCCGGAGAGGTTTGCAGCACCCTCTAGTTCCCGGAGAGGTTTGCAGCACCCCTCTAGTTCCCGGAGAGGTTTGCAGCGCTCCTCTAGTTCCTGGAGAGGTTTGCAGCACCCCTCTAGTTCCCGGAGAGGTGTGCAGCACCCTCTAGTTCCTGGAGAGGTTTGCAGCACCCTCTAGTTCATGGAGAGGTTTACAGCACCCTCTAGTTCATGGAGAGGTTTACAGCGCTCCTCTAGTTCATGGAGAGGTTTACAGCGCCCTTCTAGTTCCCGGAGATGTTTGCAGTCCCCTCTAGTTCCTGGAGAGGTTTGCACCCCTCTAGTTCCTGGATAGGTTTACAGCGCTCCTCTAGTTCCTGGAGCGGTTTGCAGCACCCTCTAGTTCATGGAGAGGTTTACAGCACCCTTCTAGTTCCCGGAGAGGTTTGCAGCCCCCTCTAGTTCCTGGAGAGGTTTGCAGCACCCCTCTAGTTCCTGGAGAGGTTTGCAGCACCCCTCTAGTTCCTGGAGAGGTTTGCAGCACCCCTCTAGTTCCTGGAGAGGTTTGCAGCCCCCTTTATTTCCTGGAGGGGTCTGCAGCACCCTCTAGTTCATGGAGAGGTTTACAGCACCCTTCTAGATCCTGGAGAGGTTTGCAGCCCCCTTTAGTTCCTGGAGAGGTTTGCAGCCCCCTTTAGTTCCTGGAGAGGTTTGCAGCACCCTCTAGTTCATGGAGAGGTTTGCAGCACCCTCTAGTTCCTGGAGAGGTTTGCAGCACCCTCTAGTTCATGGAGAGGTTTGAGGCACCCTCTAGTTCCTGGAGAGGTTTGCAGCACCCTCTAGTTCCTGGAGAGGTTTACAGTACCCTTCTAGTTCCTGGAGAGGTTTGCAGCCCCCTTTAGTTCCCGGAGAGGTTTGCAGCACCCTCTAGTTCATGGAGAGGTTTGCAGCACCCTCTAGTTTATGGAGAGGTTTGCAGCACCCCTCTAGTTCATGGAGAGGTTTGCAGCACCCTCTAGTTCATGGAGAGGTTTGCAGCACCCTCTAGTTCATGGAGAGGTTTGCAGCATCCTCTAGTTCCTGGAGAGGTTTGCAGCACCCTCTAGTTCATGGAGAGGTTTTCAGCACCCTCTAGTTCCTGGAGAGGTTTGCAGCGCCCCTCTAGTTCATGGAGAGGTTTGCAGCACCCTCTAGTTCATGGAGAGGTTTGCAGCACCCTCTAGTTCCTGGAGAGGTTTGCACCACCCTCTAGTTCATGGAGAGGTTTGCAGCACCCCTCTTGTCCCTGGAGAGGTTTGCAGCACCCTCTAGTTCCTGGAGAGGTTTGCAGCGCCCCTCTAGTACATGGAGAGGTTTGCAGCACCCTCTATTTCCTGGTGAGGTTTGCTCCGCCCCTCTAGTACATGGAGAGGTTTGCAGCACCCTCTAGTTCCTGGAGAGGTTTGCAGCACCCTCTAGTTGCTGAAGAGGTTTACATCACCCCTCTTGTCCCTGGAGAGGTTTTCAGCACCCTCTAGTTCCTGAAGAGGTTTACATCACCCCTCTTGTCCCTGGAGAGGTTTGCAGACCCCTCTTGTCCCTGGAGAGGTCTTCAGAACCCCTCTAGTTCCTGGAGAGGTTTGCAGCACCCCTCTTGTCCGTGGAGAGGTTTGCAGTGCCTCTCTAGTTCCTGAAGAGGTTTACATCACCTCTCTTGTCCCTGGAGAGGTCTGCAGCACCCGTCTAGCTCCTGGAGAGGTTTGCAGCACCCCTCTTGTCCCTGGAGAGGTCTGCAGCACCCCTCTAGTTCCCGGAGAGGTTTGCAGAACCCCTCTTGTCCCTGGAGAGGCCGGCAGCACCCCTCTAGTTCCTGGAGAGGTTTGCAGCACCCCTCTCTAGTTCCCAGAGAGGTTTGCAGCACCCCTCTAGTTCCTGGAGAGGTTTGCAGCACCCTGTAGTTCCTGGAGAGGTTTGCAGCACCCTTCTAGTTCCTGGAGTGGTTTGCAGCACCCCTCCTGTCCCTGGAGAGGTCTGCAGCACCCCTCTAGTTCCTGGAGAGGTCTGCAGCACCCCTCTAGTTCCTGGAGAGGTTTGCAGCACCCTGTAGTTCCTGGAGAGGTTTGCAGCACCCTTCTAGTTCCTGGAGTGGTTTGCAGCACCCCTCCTGTCCCTGGAGAGGTCTGCAGCACCCCTCTAGTTCCTGGAGAGGTCTGCAGCACCCTCTAGTTCATGGAGAGGTTTGAGGCACCCTCTAGTTCCTGGAGAGGTTTGCAGCACCCTCTAGTTCCTGGAGAGGTTTGCAGCACCCTTCTAGTTCCTGGAGTGGTTTGCAGCACCCCTCCTGTCCCTGGAGAGGTCTGCAGCACCCCTCTAGTTCCTGGAGAGGTTTGCAGCACCCTCTAGTTCATGGAGAGGTTTGAGGCACCCTCTAGTTCCTGGAGAGGTTTTCAGCACCCTCTAGTTCCTGGAGAGGTTTACAGCACCCTTCTAGTTCCTGGAGAGGTTTGCAGCCCCCTTTAGTTCCCGGAGAGGTTTGCAGCACCCTCTAGTTCATGGAGAGGTTTGCAGCACCCTCTAGGTGCGGGTGCCGTTTGCAGCACCCCTCTTCGTCCGGGCGTGGGTTGCAGCACCCTCTAGTTCATGGAGAGGTTTGCAGCACCGCTCTTGTCCCTGGAGAGGTTTGCAGCACCCTCTAGTTCATGGAGAGGTTTGCAGCACCCTCTAGTTCATGGAGAGGTTTGCAGCATCCTCTAGTTCCTGGAGAGGTTTGCAGCACCCTCTAGTTCATGGAGAGGTTTTCAGCACCCTCTAGTTCCTGGAGAGGTTTGCAGCGCCCCTCTAGTTCATGGAGAGGTTTGCAGCACCCTCTAGTTCATGGAGAGGTTTGCAGCACCCTCTAGTTCCTGGAGAGGTTTGCACCACCCTCTAGTTCATGGAGAGGTTTGCAGCACCCCTCTTGTCCCTAGAGAGGTTTGCAGCACCCTCTAGTTCCTGGAGAGGTTTGCAGCGCCCCTCTAGTACATGGAGAGGTTTGCAGCACCCTCTAGTTCATGGAGAGGTTTGCAGCGCCCCTCTAGTACATGGAGAGGTTTGCAGCACCCTCTAGTTCCTGGAGAGGTTTTCAGCACCCTCTAGTTGCTGAAGAGGTTTACATCACCCCTCTTGTCCCTGGAGAGGTTTTCAGCACCCTCTAGTTCCTGAAGAGGTTTACATCACCCCTCTTGTCCCTGGAGAGGTTTGCAGACCCCTCTTGTCCCTGGAGAGGTCTTCAGAACCCCTCTAGTTCCTGGAGAGGTTTGCAGCACCCCTCTTGTCCGTGGAGAGGTTTGCAGTGCTCTCTAGTTCCTGAAGAGGTTTACATCACCTCTCTTGTCCCTGGAGAGGTCTGCAGCACCCCTCTAGCTCCTGGAGAGGTTTGCAGCACCCCTCTTGTCCCTGGAGAGGTCTGCAGCACCCCTCTAGTTCCCGGAGAGGTTTGCAGAACCCCTCTTGTCCCTGGAGAGGCCTGCAGCACCCCTCTAGTTCCTGGAGAGGTTTGCAGCACCCCTCTAGTTCCTGGAGAGGTTTGCAGCACCCTGTAGTTCCTGGAGAGGTTTGCAGCACCCTTCTAGTTCCTGGAGTGGTTTGCAGCACCCCTCCTGTCCCTGGAGAGGTCTGCAGCACCCCTCTAGTTCCTGGAGAAGTCTGCAGCACCCCTCTAGTTCCTGGAGAGGTTTGCAGCACCCTGTAGTTCCTGGAGAGGTTTGCAGCACCCTTCTAGTTCCTGGAGTGGTTTGCAGCACCCCTCCTGTCCCTGGAGAGGTCTGCAGCACCCCTCTAGTTCCTGGAGAGGTCTGCAGCACCCCTCTAGTTCCCAGAGAGGTTCGCAGCACCCCTGTAGTTCCTGGAGAGGTCTGCAGCACCCCTCTAGTTCCCAGAGAGGTTCGCAGCACCCCTGTAATTCCTGGAGAGGTTTGCAGCACCCTCTAGTTCCTGGAGAGGTTTACAGACCCCTCTAGTTCCTGGAGAGGTTTGCAACACCCCTCTTGTCCCTGGAGAGGTCTGCAGCACCCCTCTAGTTCCCGGAGAGGTTTGCAGCACCCCTCTAGTTCCTGGAGAGGTTTGCAGCCCCCTCTAGTTCCTGGAGAGGTTTGAAGCACCCCTCTAGTTCCTGGAGAGGTTTGCAGCACCCCTCTAGTTCCCGGAGAGGTTTTCAGCACCCTCTAGTTCCCGGAGAGGTTTGCAGCACCCCTCTAGTTCGCGGAGAGGTTTGCAGCGCTCCTCTAGTTCCTGGAGAGGTTTGCAGCACCCCTCTAGTTCCCAGAGAGGTGTGCAGCACCCTCTAGTTCCTGGAGAGGTTTTCAGCACCCTCTAGTTCATGGAGAGGTTTACAGCGCTCCTCTAGTTTATGGAGAGGTTTACAGCGCCCTTCTAGTTCCCGGAGAGGTTTGCAGTCCCCTCTAGTTCCTGGAGAGGTTTGCAGCCCCCTCTAGTTCCTGGAGAGGTTTACAGCGCTCCACTAGTTCCTGGAGCGGTTTGCAGCACCCTCTAGTTCATGGAGAGGTTTACAGCACCCTTCTAGATCCTGGAGAGGTTTGCAGCCCCATTTAGTTCCTGGAGAGGTTTGCAGCACCCTCTAGTTCCTGGAGAGGTTTACAGCACCCTTCTAGTTCCTGAAGAGGTTTGCAGCCCCCTTTAGTTCCTGGAGAGGTTTGCAGCCCCCTTTAGTTCCCGGAGAGGTTTGCAGCACCCTCTAGTTCATGGAGAGGTTTGCAGCACCCTCTAGTTCCTGGAGAGGTTTGCAGCATCCTCTAGTTCCTGGAGAGGTTTGCAGCACCCTCTAGTTCATGGAGAGGTTTGCAGCACCCTCTAGTTCCTGGAGAGGTTTGCAGCACCCTCTAGTTCATGGAGAGGTTTGCAGCACCCTCTAGTTCCTGGAGAGGTCTGCAGCGCCCCTCTAGTCCCTGGAGAGGTTTGCAGACCCCCTCTAGTTCCTGGAGAGGTTTGCAGCCCCCTCTAGTTCCTGGAGAGGTTTGCAGACCCCCTCTTGTTCCCGGAGAGGTTTGTAGCACCCCTCTAGTTCCCGGAGAGGTTTGCAGCGCCCTCTAGTCCCGGAGAGGTTTGCAGCCCCTTCTAGTTCCTGGAGAGGTTTTTGTGCCGCTGCCTGCAGCCTGTCGCTCACTGTGAGACTCCAGGCGCAGTAGTACTGAGCTGTGTCATTCTGTCGCACACTGTCAGCTCTTAGGATGAAATCCTGAGCCCCTGGCCTCTCTGCCCTGAAACGTGTCTCTGTGCTGTCATCAACCAGGTCAGCGCCTCTTGAAAGGAACATGAACTCGAAGGGCTGCTGGGAAGTCTTTCTGTACCAGTACATGTTAGGGTTGCTGAACCCTTGCACGGAGCAGTTCACTTGGACGGCCGTTCCTGGGGAGACGGGGAGAAAAGGGGGGCTCTGGTGTATGGTCTGTGGTTCCACATCTGCAGTGGGAAGGAAACCGCAGATGAATGAAGATAAAACAATAAAAGAGAAGTTAATATAACAGGAAGGTGTTTAAATAACTTACAGTGAAAAAGCATAAGCAGTGCACAGAGTGAGCGCGAGCCCTGCATAGCGTCTCTCCGCCGATGCAGAAGGAGTCGAGGTGCATCAGGGCAGGGAGTCCCTCTTTAAAGTGGGAGGTAGTGCTGTGTTTCTTTCTCCCTCCTCTGTGACTCCTCCCACCTTTGCACTGCACACCTGTCACTCCAGTGGTGCAGGACAGAGCACAGTTTGGCTGAGCTGAGGTCAGTGCACGAGAAATAACTAAAGGAGGAGGCAGGTGATGAAGTATTCAAAGAAAATCTAGAGATTGGTTTTTCACTTCCATACTTTTTCAAAGTTCTTCCAGTCCTGGGTGTATTTCATTATACACCACTGATGTGCTGCCAAACTGAAGTGGAAAATGTTGACGGCTCGAAACTTTTATCTGAAAACAGACCTTACAAAGCTGCTACAGATGCAAAGCAAATGGATTGTGCTTTAAAATGTACTCAGTGTTGAACAACAGTTTCGGCCTAGAACATGCAGATCTACTGTCTGCACCAGGGTTCTCCAACCTTTCCTATTTAGAGGGATACTTCTGATCGATGAAAACAATCCCGAGTTACTAAAGACTTTGACCATTATTAGTTGTAACCACATCAGAGATAATCACAATTGTGGCCACACCTTGCAGAATTACTAGTAGTGGCCGTCTACATATGCTTGCCTTCATGATATTGTGGTGGACTATATTCTGTATATAATATTTTGGCTGGACAAAATCTAATATCGTAGCTGAACACCATCCTCCCAACGCATAAGATTGGTAGTAACATCAGTGTCAGGACAAACATTATCATAATACAAAGCCTGCACATGACTAATGGCCTAACAGTCACAGCAGTAAGTGCCCGCTGGCACAAAGGAAATACTAAAAGCTCTAACAGGCACATGCATCAACCATTTTTGCAAGCGCAAACGGTGCGATTCGCAAAAATCGGCTGTTTGCGCCCGCATTTGCGATGCATCAAGGTTCAAGGCACTCGCAATTTGAGAATTCGCAATTAATTGTTATTTCTCAAATTGCGTTTGCATTTAAGGAATCGCAATTTGTGATTCCTTAAATGGAATGCAAGAACCACTTTAGAATAGCGATTTCACTACTAGGGGGCGCAAATTACCATCAAGTTGAACTTGATGGTAATTTGCAAAAACTTTGAAAAATGCACTAAAGTGCATTTTCAAAGTTGTAGGTTACACACACACATGCCCTTGGGGCATGTGTGTGCACAACATGTGTGCACAGAGCAATTTCAGAGGTGCAACAGGGTGTCCTTTTGACACCCTTGCACCCTTGAAATCGCATGCGCAATCTGCGAGTACCTATTGGTACTCGCAAATTGCGCATGCTATCTCCCATTCATTCCTATGGGCCTGTAGGCCCATAGGAATGAATGGGAAGGCATTCCTTAATTGCGACTTGCAATTTGCGAGTCGCAATTAAGGAATGTCTGGGAATCGCTAATTTTATAGCGATTCCTACATTCATAGGCTTTTGCAATTCCTTAATTGCAATTCCTTTATAATCGCAATTAAGGAATCGCAAAAGCCTACATTGATGCATGTGCCTGTAAATCTCCACAACTCAGCATGAAGTATCATTCATGGAGCAGCTTAAATTGGGTTTCTATTTTTAAAAACTTCACCATATCAGTTTCTCAAAATAAATGGCTTTCTATCAAATGTGTACTTTCCATTTTGGGTTAATACATACAAAGAATATAATGGGTCCGATTCACAAAAGTAATCTGAGACAAAATCCTAACTTTACGACTTTCGGTATTCACAAAAGGCATTTAGGAGTAGTAAAGTTAGGATTCCTAACTTTACTACTGCTAAATGCCTTTTGTGAATACCGAAAGTCGTAAAGTTAGGATTTTGTCTCAGATTACTTTTGTGAATCGGGCCCATTGTCTTTTTCTCGTAAAGTGACCTTCAATATGGCTAGAGTAGACCCCTCTGAATTTTGCATGGTGCTAGTCTGCACTTCAGAGAGCTACCTCCAGGGTACTAGAGAGCTACGTGGTATAGACCCCGTTATACCCTCAAGAGGGTATCAAAATGACCAACAGATTTCCAAATATAATTATTGATGCTTTTTTGAGAAAGTTGATTTGAATTTTATTACTCATTTCATGCTAATTCAAGCCTACATAATACAAAAAAAATACTAAATTATATTGATCTTAAATACAGTCACACAAACAGAGTTACAATATGTCTTGCCAGGGATCCCAAAAAATCTTTAAATGGCACCGCATAGACAGAGTCACAGAGGCAACAATGGAGAAAGGTTTAGATGGACAAATCGGATAGAGAGAAGTCAAAGAAAGAGAAGGCTCACTTTCACAAGGGGGTCCTTGGAAGATGGGGGCCCTGGGCAATTGCTTAAAGGCGTTAAAACATCTATGGCAGCTGGTCAGCACAGTAGTTCCGAATCTGCTTTTCCGATCACGTGTCCACTTGGTGGGGTTTCAGGGAATTTGAGAGTAATGTTGGCTGTGGGAGAGATTGAGAAAGTGGGAGGAGCTAGAGAAGGGCGGCTGGAGCGCTACAGGTGCAAGGAGGAGACTGCAGCAGTAACACCAACAAACCCCTCTTCAGGACTGCACACCCCTACCCACCTCACTGTTCAACATGGACTTGCTGTAGCGGCCCTAGTAGGCCATCTTCACTTAGCGCAGAGTTCAGATTCGTCTTTGAATTGTTCATTAGACAACATGAAAGATACCCACTCCTTCTCACAGTATTGCCTTTATTACCACCCTCTAACCCTTTGACACAGTCACAAAGGGGCTTATTTATGGGATTTTAGTGTAGGGCAGTGCAGCAAGGCACCATTCTGTGCTGCCCTATGTCAAAGTGAAAGGGCAGGAATGCCCCATATTTAAGCAATATGGTGCATTCCTGTCCTTTCTCCCTGCTCTGGCGCCATTTCGGCAGCTTAGTGCCAATGTAGGCACCCTTCCACCATGGGCAAGTGTGCTTCCGTTGCATGTAGGATTGTTTGTGTGCAGGAAGGAACCCCTTCCTGCACAAAAACAAACCTAAGAGGCATTTACTCCTTCTAAGTATGCTGCAGAATGTAGTGCACATAGAAAGAGGGAACAATGAGGAAAAATAAACATATTTCTCTTCGTTATGCCTCACCTCGGGAGGCGTATGGATTTTGCTCTTCCCCAGTGTTACATAACTTTCTAAATCTGGGGCAGCATCAAATTCCATGTGTGTTGTTTGGAAAAACCGACTGCAACGCCCATGGAACGCCTCCCGGGTGCAGAGTAAGGCAGCGTAGCGATTTGTGCTGCTTCACCTTACTCATTATTTCAGGCCACTCAAAGCCACGCAGGGTGGCGTTGCGTAGATTCATAAATTGGATTGAGTGCCCTGCGTCACGCATGTACCACTTTACATGTTGCAAAAGTGATGCAGGGCTCTGATAAATAAGACCCAGGATGTTCTCATCAACACTTCCACTACTGAAGCAGATAGAACAGTTCTATCGAAGGGACCAAGGCAAAGATGTGAATTAAATTGATTATGTTTACATCGCTCAATTAGTTATACTCTCTTTCTATTGATTTTGCCTGTAAGGTAACATAAATGTGATTATTAGCTTAAAGGGCTTAGCTATCAATAATGCAGTGTTTCAGAGCACAGGGAGACAGGGAATGTGAAGGTCCCACTGCACCCCATTTATAGCTGACATTTACAATCGAACAAATGATGGATGAAGGGACCCCTTTTCCTTGCCCGTTTAAGGGCCCACTTCCACCTTGCTATGCCAGTGTTTGGCCTCCCGAGCTCAGGCTCATCTACCTCATATTTCTACCATCTTAGAGTGATGACAAAAATATTCTCACCTATTTTGCACCCGGAGGGTGGATTTTAGTGGTAAAGGCACTGGTGGGTTTGTGGTTGGACTATAGCAATTGGGTCTTTGAATGGGCAGGGGGTGCCCAACCCTGAATACCTGGACCTCTTCAATTTGAATGGGAGAGTACCACCACTTCTCAGCACTGCAGCAGTACATTTAATGGGAGAGTACTAGCACTTCTCAGCACTGCTGCAGTACATTTAACGGGAGAGTACCGGCACTTCTTAGCACTGCTGCAGTACATTTATTGGGAGAGCACCTGCACTTCTCAGCACTGCTGCAGTACATTTAATGGGAGAGTACCAGCACATCTCAGCACTGCTGCAGTACATTTAATGGGAGATTACCGGCACTTCTTAGCACTGCTGCAGTCCATTTATTGGGAGAGCACCTGCACTTCTCAGCACTGCTGCAGTACATTTAATGGGAGAGTACCGGCACTTCTCAGCACTGCTGCAGTACATTTAATGGGAGAGTACTTGCACTTCTCAGCACTGCTGCAGTACATTTAATGGGAGAGTACCAACACTTCTCAGCACTGCAGCAGTACATTTAATGGGAGAGTACCAGCACATCTCAGCACTGCTGCAGTACATTTAATGGGAGAGTACCAGCACATCTCAGCACTGCTGCAGTACATTTAATGGGAGAGTACTTGCACTTCTCAGCACTGCTGCAGTACATTTAATGGGAGAGTACCAACACTTCTCAGCACTGCAGCAGTACATTTAATGGGAGAGTACCAGCACATCTCAGCACTGCTGCAGTACATTTAATGGGAGAGTACCAGCACTTCTCAGCACTGCAGCAGTACATTTAATGGGAGAGTACCAGCACATCTCAGCACTGCTGCAGTACATTTAACGGGAGAGTACCAGCACTTCTCAGCACTGCTGCAGTATATTTATTGGGAGAGCACCTGCACTTCTCAGCACTGCTGCAGTACATTTAATGGGAGAGTACCGGCACTTCTTAGCACTGCTGCAGTACATTTATTGGGAGAGCACCTGCACTTCTCAGCACTGCTGCAGTACATTTAATGGGAGAGTACTTGCACTTCTCAGCACTGCTGCAGTACATTTAATGGGAGAGTACCTGCACTTCTCAGCACTGCTGCAGTACATTTAATGGGAGAGTACCAGCACTTCTCAGCGCTGCTGGGATACATTTAATGGGAGAGTACCTGCACTTCTCAGCACTGCTGCAGTACATTTAATGGGAGAGTACCAGCACTTCTCAGCACTGCTGCAGTACATTTAACGGGAGAGTACCGGCACTTCTTAGCACTGCTGCAGTACATTTAATAGGAGAGTACCAGCACTTCTCAAGAGCAAACTGGTGATACATTCACTTCTATATTTCCATTTAAAGCACTGCTAGCAATCTGGTCTTCCTATGTTCTCCGAATCCATTCTCCTCCCACGCCCTTCCCTGACTTCCCATCCCAGCATCCGAAAATGTATGGAAAAGCCCCAACCGCTTGGATGACAAACCTACGAAAATACTCCTGGTTCGTCTTCCTTCATTCTCTGATGAGGTACTGCATGTAGTACCAGCAGGGGTTAGCTTGGCCAGTAAGATTTTGGGGGGTGTGGGGAGGGAGGGTGAGCTTAAGATTCCCCAACAATGACGCTGGTGTATATTGCTAAAATACATTATGCGACAAACAGTCTGCAGGAGAGGGACTTAGGGGCTGTGGAAAGGGAGAGGAGTGCAGATTGGTAGGGGTACTAAGTGAGAGAAGCACAATAGTTTGTAAAATAACCAACATTTTGAGGACTTTTAGGACAGAGATGAGAGAAAGTGTGTGCATTTTAGTCAGTATGTGCATGCATAATCTGACAGGGACCTCACAATACCCAACTGAAAGCACCTGTACACAATTATTCATCAGAAAATACATTTATTAGGGGAATGTAACACCTCAAATGCCCCCCCTGAGCCACGCCAGCCCCTGAGTATCAGTCCCTATGAGAAAGTGCAGTCTCCTTGTACTTCGCTGCCTGGTTCTACCCGCCTGACCTTCCACATCCCGCATTCTCATTTAGTAATCGGAATACAAGGTAACGGCCAAGCAAGGTAGTACTGCACATGCTGCCCTTTACGATGGGAAGTAAATTGCCATTATCTTTTGCGTCGCATAGCAGCACGTGTGTGCCATCTCCAAAGTTTAGTAACTGAGGGCCTTATTTATAGGGAATTGGCATAAAAGGCAGAGCCTCAAGTCGTCTTGCTGCACTGCCCTACGCCAATGTGAAAGGGCAGGAATGCAATGTATTTATGCAATATGGTGCATCCCTGTCCTTTTCCCCCAGTGCTGATGCACAATGGGCTGCATAGCACCAACGTAGGCCCCCTTGCACCATGGTGCAAGGGTGTCTGCTTTTATATAGGATAGTTTTTATGCAGGAAGTGGCACCTTCCTGCACAAAAACAATCCTGAGAGTTCTTTTCCTCTTCCTATGTATGCTGCAGAATACAGCATACATGAAAAGAGGAAAAAACAAGAAGAAATAAAATTATTTCTCCTTGTTATGCCTGCTCTGGTCTGTAAGGTTTTGGCGTTTTCCCAGGCTTATGTGATTAAGTAAATCTGGGGCAGCGTCAAAACCCATGGGTGTTGCTTGGGAAAACAAATCGGAACGCCCAAGGAATGCTTCCTGGTGCAGAGTAAGCGTTTTAGTAACTTCAGCTGCTTTGTCTTACTCCATACCTATGAGGCCATTCAAAGCCAAGCAAAGTGGCTTTGCGTTGCCTCATAGATATGGTTTAGTTGTTTGCGTCACCGGAGCGTCAGAAAAAGTGATGCTCTGGGGGTGCAAGTCTCATTAAATAGGCCCTGAGTATCGGCAATTAAAGATCTAATGTTATACCATGAGTAACAATCAGTTAAGCATCAATCAATTCCCTAGAGCACTTTATAAAAGAATACTAATACATAACATTATACAGCTATTTAAAACAACAGCAGTTCTGATCACAGTTCACCATATCTAGCAATACAGAAGTCTCCAAAAATGCCTTTCAATAGTTTTTATCCTTCAAAGTATTTTTACATTTTAGCAATAATAAAGACACACAATCGGTCCCTATTCACATAAAATACTAAAGGTCTCCTTCCTAGCCAATACTTTGGGTGTGTTCTCACTAAATTCATGCCAGTTTCATTTTTAGTGTGTTATGCACCTCTTTTCTTGACACAATACTGCCATCTATTGGTGCATATCTTTCATTTTGGTTCTATCTAAATAAGTGTGTGTCATTGTGGCAGCTCATGAGTTGAGGTCAGCTTAGACACTTATCTGGTTAATATATAATACATGGGAGCTTGCAATCCCTGTGTAAAGGTTGTCTCTGCTCTTTACCTATTATGGTCGAGCTGTGACGTTTCTAGTCAAACTGTAATAAAGAATTACATAGCTGCACAAATGTAATAAGTTATTGTAGTTGAGTTGTGACATCATAACGCTTTCTATATTGTATATAAAGACCTTAGGCAGCCTATTACTTTACTTTTAAAAATAGTACTATACGAAGAGCCAAGCAAGGTAAATGACAGTCATCAATACCTTTTTATTATCAACAATATAAATTATGAGATAAAAACAGACCACTGATGACTCTCAAAAGGTGTGTCCTATTAGGCACCATGTTTCATGAACTATAGGACTATTTCATGATTTATTCTTTAAACATTGTGGGGTAGAAGGAAAACATCATCTCTGTCTTAACTGTTTCAGCCAAGCATATTTTGTCGTTGTTTATTATTTTCACAGGTTTATGTGGGTTACGTCCGTGGCGTTCCTGATGAAGGCGCTTTGGTCGTCGAAGCGCCTAGTGGAGAGGTGTGGTGCAGCGGCCAGGGCAGCTGACTTCGGAGCACAGGGTTCACGGTTCGATCCCTGGCTCCGGCGGCAGCTCAGCTCAGCACCATGTGACTCTGGGCAATAGCTCACTTAATTTCCACTACGGCCCCCAGCGCCTTGAGACCCGTAAGGGTGAGTAGCTGCGCTATATAAAAACGGACTTACTTACTTTTTAAACGCGCGTTGATACGATCCTACCAATAATTAGCGACGTTTAAAGCCCACATATTGTTTTATACCTTGTTGTTCATTTTTGTCAAAATAAATTTTTTGTAATTTGTTGATACATATGTCTATATCTTAACTTGACAAGATGAAGAGATAAGGTCACTTAGTTTACACATAGAATAGAACACACCTTTTGAGAGTCATCAGTGGTCTGCTTTTATCTCATAATTTATATTTTTGATAATAAAAAAAGTAATGATGAATGTCGATTACTTTGATTGGCTCTTTATATACTACTGTATTTAAAAGTAAAATAATAGGCTGCCTAAGGTCTTTATATACAACATATTTTCCCTGTCTTGGGTGCGTCGATTATTAGCAGGGGGGCCTTTTGTTTACAATCATTATAACGCTTGCTTCCAGACCCAGCACCCAATGTAACAGGCAGATCACGTAGCATTATTGCAGCTACAGTTTAAACAAGGAAAACAAGAAATGTGGTTTCATTCTTCTGATTCATTTTTCTAAAGTGAACAGTGATTATGGGTATTTAAGATAACATGTTCATTTTTGCACCTTATAGGTAATTATAGGAAAGATATCATCTTTCTGCATGCTTGTCATATTTTATTCTGTGGCATTTTTAATCTGATTTACATTAAAGTGATTCTAATATCTATTTGCCACATATTACTGACTGCTTTTGGCATGTTTAATTTTGCACTACAGATTCCACTTTTATTCTTCATGTCTGCAAAAACACTCTTTCATTTGAAATAGCAAGACGCCAAGGATTTAAGCTGTTAGTGAGGAGACTTACGGTGTAGCCATGTATTAACCCCTTGACCGCGATCGGAATTCCGCTCGTATGCTGGACATTCCGATCGCGGGTGGGGTCGTGACGAGCTCAGCTCGTCATGCGCACAGCGCTACCGCGCAGCAAGACGAGCTGAGCTCGTCATGAGCACGGAAAGGGTTAAAGAGGAATCGAATGTGCACTGCCGTACACTGTAAGGATACTGGAAGTCACCTCAGAATTCCAGGACCTTGTAAAGGCACGCGGCTTCGGCCTTGTTCCTCTACATGCTCGTGGAACTTCCCAGGGACTTGAAATATACTTATAATGTATGAAAGGCGGTACTTTATCCCATATATAATGACCATTAACATGATTATCACGTGTGGAGAATCCAAACATGCATGAGTTTTTATTAGAACGTTTAACACTATTTACGTTTTCTAGCTCTTTATTCTCCGGAGGACAAGGCAAGAGGTTTCCAAAACTAATAAAGAAATTATAAGACTCTTTGTGAACAACTCGTATCATTGGTCGAAAATAACCTGACATGCCTGAATCAGTAATGAAGATTCTACTCACATAATTATTGGGCAATTTGCATAATCTGAACCATCGTGTGTCTGTCATCTGGTCCATTGAGCAGTCTGTAAAGGTTAAAGACTCTTACAAGTTAGAGGTAGGCGGTGAAGCTACTCAAATTGGCCAAAATGGTTTGGGGTCAATATTTAACCCTTTTTACAAAAGGTGTCACGGTCTTTGAAGTCACAGGACCAATAGATGTTTAAGGGCAGGGATGCCAAAAAGTCCACTAGATGGAAGTAATTTTCTACTATCTTAAGTGCTGGCTAGGGGTGGGAGCATCAGAACTGCTAGGGGCGTGTCAGGGAAGGGCCATTGAAAATGTTATGAACACTTACATTGTTGGACCCTTAGACGGGCATATTTACAAGAGGAGTGTGCCACCGAAATGTCACTTTTTATGAAGTTCAGGTGGCGCAATGCCTTGCACCATATTTACAGAGTGACGTTAAGCCACTTTGCGTAACTTAACGGCACTTTGTAAATATGGTACCCTTTCACGCAGTTTTCTGTGTGAAAGGGGCGTGCAATGGGTGTTGCTGTGGGCGTTCCACCACAACACCCATTGCTTTTTGATGCTGCCCCAGATTTACCAGGATGTGTAAATCTGAGACAGTGCCAAAAACTAACGCGATGCAAAAGCAGGCATTAGATTGGCGCAACGAGGAGAAATACTTGTATTTCTCCTCATTTTTGCTTTTTCTATGTGGGCTGCATTCTGCAGCACATATAGAAAGAGGAAAATGCCTTTAGTGATTGTTTATGTGCAGGAAGGTGTCCCTTCTTGCGCATAAACAATCATTAAATAATGGTGATTTGCTACTTCTATGTGTGTTGCAGAATGCAGCACACGTAGAATTAGCAAATCGCCATTATTGTTTGTTTATGTGCAGGTAGGGACACCTTCCTGCACATAAACAATCATTTCCTGCAATGCAGGCACCCTTGCACTATGGCGCAAGGTTGTCGGTGTTGGCGCTAAGCAGCTATTTTTAGCACCAGTGCAATGGAAAACACAGGGTGCACCGTATTGTTGTAAATGCGGTGCATCCCTGTGTTTTTGAAATGATGCAGGGTGGCACTGCCAAATTTGCCACAGCACCGCCTGCACCATTTCCTTGTAAATATGCCTCAGAGTGTTCACTATCACTAACCCAAAATGCACATGTAAATATACACCTGTCACTGCCATTTGTGGAGCATTTGGGTTGGAAGAGGGCACACAACACCATACATTGTATAACAACTATTCCCAAAACTTGGCTTTCAACTTGAAAAACGTTTACTGCCACATATTTTTCTTATAACTAAGTCAAAATCAGGGACATGGAGTGGATAGTCCAGGGCAGTTGAATTCTCTGATGGTTTGGGAATTCCCGCACTTGTAAGTTTTGGTGGTTTTAAGCCTTATTTTGCTCATTCCAAACATAACAACTGTCAGAGCTCTGCTCCTGCCAAGGGAGAAACAAATCCAGTTACGTAGGAGCTTGGTGGAAAGCACACTTGGTACAGATTTGCAACTTGCAGTCAACCAGCTTGAAGATGCAGATGAGAACTGCCTTACAAAGCAATGTAGAGAGACAGAAACACAAGCAAAATGTTTATATGCATGTATGAATGTTTATATGAAGGAAGGTATATGGTATTTCTATGGTGCGAACCTTGCTTAAAGGCAGCAGAGCAATGACCTTGGTCTTTCCCCGTACGCACTACAGAAGCCATATTTGGTGTGAAAACATTCTCAGTACCAGCACTGGGGTGTTTTTGCACCTATTATTATCTCAAGCTTCTAATTACCTGTAAGAAATTGGGTTACTGGTTGAGGGGGGTGAAACTCTACTCAAGAAGAAACCACAATTGTAAGAAAGTGGGTTACTGGTTGAGGGGGGTGAAACTCTACTCAAGAAGAAACCACAATTGTAAGAAAGTGGGTTACTGGTTGAGGGGGGTGAAACTCTACTCAAGAAGAAACCACAATTGTAAGAAATTGGGTTACTGGTTGAGGGGGGTGAAACTCTACTCAAGAAGAAACCACAATTGTAAGAAAGTGGGTTACTGGTTGAGGGGGTGAAACTCTACTCAAGAAGAAACCACAATTGTAAGAAATTGGGTTACTGGTTGAGGGGGTGACACTCTACTCAAAAAGAAACCACAATTGTAAGAAAGTGGGTTACTGGTTGAGGGGGTGAAACTATACTCAAGAAGAAACCACAATTGTAAGAAAGTGGGTTACTGGTTGAGGGGGTGAAACTCTACTCAAGAAGAAACCACAATTGTAAGAAATTGGGTTACTGGTTGAGGGGGTGACACTCTACTCAAAAAGAAACCACAATTGTAAGAAAGTGGGTTACTGGTTGAGGGGGTGAAACTATACTCAAGAAGAAACCACAATTGTAAGAAAGTGGGTTACTGGTTGAGGGGGGTGAAACTCTACTCAAGAAGAAATCACAATTGTAAGAAATTGGGTTACTGGTTGAGGGGGTGAAACTATACTGAAGAAGAAACCACAATTGTAAGAAAGTGGGTTACTGGTTGAGGGGGTGAAACTCTACTCAAGAAGAAATCACAATTGTAAGAAATTGGGTTACTGGTTGAGGGGTGAAACTATACTCAAGAAGAAACCACAATTGTAAGATAGTGGGTTACTGGTTGAGGGGGTGAAACTCTACTCAAGAAGAAATCACAATTGTAAGAAATTGGGTTACTGGTTGAGGGGGTGAAACTCTACTCAAAAGAAACCACAATTGTAAGAAATTGGGTTACTGGTTGAGGGGGTGAAACTCTACTCAAAAAGAAACCACATTTGTAAGAAAGTGGGTCACTTTTTTGGGGGGGGGGACGTACGAACGTAGAAACCATAACTCTTCTCCGTGTGAAGTTACAAGCAAATCCAAATTAATCTGTGCTCATACCTCAGGTAGCTTAGCACAGAGCAGTCAGGCTTAACTCTTGGGCAAAGTGTAAGTATTTGTGCAACACTTAAAATAGTAACACAGTGAAAACACAAGACAAAAGAATCCTAAACCAGGTGAAGACGAATAGAGTAGTGTTTCATAAATAAAAGAAGACCACAATGACAAAAATCCAATTTGTAGAACCAGAGATATGTAGGTTTAAATATTTCAGTAAAAATAGCACCAAAAGCACAAATCGCCACCTGTGAATACCTGGTCACGTCGGACTGGAACAAAGTCACAACTTCAGGCCAACACGATGGAGCGCAGGCCGGCCACAGGGACCAAGTTAGGCCCGCTGAACATGAGTACCTTAAATCCCGGTTTGCTGAGCGTTGCACGGATCCGTATTCACAATGCATTTGTTCAGCCAAAGCAATGCATATGTTCTGAGGTGCAGTGAGGCTGCGATACAAGGTCCTGCATTGTAGCTGAGGATCCCGTCAACGAGAGCTTGCAGTGTGATGTCCGGCTTTGAGAATGCTTCGCGGAGTTGCAGCGATGCATTGGTTCTGAGGAGCTGTGAGGCTGAGATGTGGAGTCCGTCGTCAAGGCTGCAATCGACAAGTGATGCGAGGGCCTGCGCCAATGATGCGTTGCGGATTGGCGGTTCCGAATAGGTTGCAGAGGCAATGCTGGTCTTTGCAATGAGTCCAATCCCTGCAGCAGCAGTGATGCATGGTTTCTGCTCTGGGTTGCACAGCAGAGGAGATGCGTTGGTTCCTCTGGATCCACAGAGGCTAGCAGAGCTCCCTAGGCCCACTTCCAAGGGTCCAGGACTGGGGTGGCACTACTTGACAGCGTAGACTCATGCATGGCAGAGTCCAGGTGCTGGGTTCAAGGTTTTTGAAGCCTTCTGTTCCTGAGGCTCCAGTCAGGAGGCCAGCCCTTGCAGTCACTTTGAGGTCCTGGGTTCAAGAGATGCAAGTCCAGTACTTCTCCCCCAGGCAAGAGGGCAGCAGGTAAGCATAGCAGATCAGCAGTTTTTCAGAACAGCAGTCCAGCAGAGTGGTAGTTCTTGTAGTAGCCCAGCAGTCCTTCTTCCTGGCAGAGTATCCACAGGTCCAGAAGTGAACTGTAGAAGTGGTATCTGAGGTCCAGTATTTATACTCAGTTGTGTCTTTGAACTGGGGGAGAAGCTTCTAGAGGTTTCCCTTTGAAGTCCCCAGGCATCCTGCCTTCCCTGTCATGGCTTAAGACTAACTACAAGTGTGTATGCAGCCATTTGTGAGGAGGCAGAACACAGCCTATTCAAGTGTAAGTAGGGCTGTGCCCAGGTCCGCCCTCCCATCCTGCCAGTGATGGCCCATACAGGCACACCTAAGCTCGCTATTGCATGTGGCTGTCTAGGAGCCCAACTGTTAACTACACCCAGTCATGTGTCCCAGAGACAGTCTAGAGGCACTAAATGGCTAAGGCAGAAAAATGCCAACTTTCTAAAAGAGGCATTCTCAAAACTGTAACTTAAAATCCGACTTAACCATGAGAGAGCATATTTCATTACAATCCCAAAGACAGCAAACACGATCTGGTTACATACTCCCATTTGGAAATTACAGAGTATTAAGTTTAATAAGGTAACTCCAATGTTATCCTATGACAGAGGTAGGCCTTGCAGGAGATACAAATGAATTTAAGAGTTTTCACTACCAGGACATACAAAACTTAAAAGTATGAGTGACTTATATCTATGATAAAGAAAGGTTTGGGCCCGGCAAAAGGTTTATTTTGCCAGGCCGAACTGGCAGTTTAAAAATAGGAGTGGGCAGAACTCGCAGAGTTTCACACCGCGGAACTCTGATGAGTTACAGAAAAACTCTGCAAGATTGTGCAGAATGGACGGAAACATTAAGCTTGCACTGCAATTTAGCATCAGTATTGCGAGCAACGTTGGAAAATCAGCCTGAATGGCACCATGCGTTACGCAAGAGTGTGTGGTCATTTGAGTTGATTTTACTGCCACATGAGTAGAAAATCTACTCAAGATGCATTGGTTCTGCTGGATCCACAGATGTTTTGGCAGAGCACCTTTAGGCCCACTTCCAAGAGTCGAGGACTGGGATGGCACCTCTTGGGAGGGCAGGCCCCACACATGGCAGAGTTCAGGTGCCCGAATCAAGATTTCTGGAAGCATGTTATATCCCTGAGGCTTCTGATCAGTAGGCAAGTCAACAAGCCCTGGAGTCACTCAGGGTCCTGGCTTTAGAGAAGCAGGCCCAGCCTTCTTACCCAGGGAAGAGGGCAGCAGGCCAGCACAGTAGGGTGGTAGTTATTTAGAGAAGCAGTCCAGCAGAGTGGTAGTCCTTTCAGAAGCACAGCAGTCCATTTTCCTGGCAGAGTATCCACAGGTTCAGAAGTGTACTGAAGAGTTGGGTCTAAGGGTCCAAATGTTATACCTGATGCCCACTTTGAAGTGGAGGAAGCTTCTAGAGGTTTCAACCCACCTGAGGTGTCAGGCCTCCACTTCCTCCCTATCCTAGCCCCAGCATATGTGGTGTCACAAAAGACTAGTGCCAAACCCTTTGTGAGAGTGCTCAGGCAGGACCTTTGTGATGTGCAAATGTGGTAGGTGACAGCTCCTCCCCCTCGACAACTCAGAGTGGCCCATCCTGCCAACAACTATCTTCCCTTTCTTTCACTGTCTTGGAGCAATGCACAAAGACCACCTGGCAGCTACACCTACTCATGTGACCCAGAATCAGGCTGCAGGCACCAAAATGTTAGGACAAGAAAATGACAACTTTCTAAAAGTGGCTTTTTCAGAATTGTGATAAAAAATTATATTTTGCCATTAAAGACGGCTTTTAAGTACAATTCTTTAGACACTTAAGGGCCGATTCCGATTCGGGCAGGAAATCTCTCCGACCGAGCTGGACCCAGAGAGATTTCCGACCGAATCGGACTCTAGCAGCCCGACCGAACGAGTACGATGCGTACGTATGCTATCGGACTCGATTCGGTCGGACTCCCATTGCAGTCAATGGGAGCCGGACGTACAACGCGTACGCGGGCTCACATTGACCCAATGGGTGCGAGGCAAACAAGGGTGCCCCCTACAGCGGGTACGCCTCGAAGCGACTCGCGGCGTACATGCACAGGTAGGGGGGACCCATGGGTCCCCCCTGTGTGCGACTCGCGTGGCTACGCGTACAGGGGGGTCCGACACGGACCCCCAAAGTGCGGCTCCGACTGCTCTTTCGAGCCGGACGGCGCGAGTCGGTTGGACTGCTCGCGGCGCGCATCGTACTTGCCCGGCCGGGGAACATCTCCATCGCGCGGTGCGAGGCGTGTCCGTGCGAGTCGGTCAGAGCGCTTCGGACCCGCGAACAAGTCGGTCGGCGATTTCGCGTGCGCTCGCATCGTACTCGCTCGGCCGGACGCACGTACGAATCGGTCGGGAAAGAGGGCTCCGAATCGGATCCGGTTAAGCCGAATCCGATTCGGTGCCCTACCGGCCGAGATCGGAATCGGCCCCCAAACTGGACCTGTCTACCTGCTCCCAATGGGACGTTATAGCTTATTAAATGCAATAAGGTAACTACAATGTTATCCTATGGGAAAGGCAGACCTTGCAGTAGTTTAAACTTATTTTAGGAGTGTTTCACTACCAGGATATGTAAGGCTTAAAAGTACATAGCCTACTTTTTAAATACACTACGCCCTGCCCTTTAGGAGGTTCAGGGCCAACCCTAGGGTTGACATATGAATTAAAAATGAAGGTTTGGGCCTGGCAAAAGATTTATTTTCCCAGGCAGAAATGGTAGTTTAAAACTGAACACACTGGCTGCAATGGCAGGCCTGAGACATGGTAAAAGGGCTACTCAAGTAGGTGGCATAATCAGTACTGCAGGTCCACTAATAGCATTTAATTTACAGGCCCTGGGCGCATGCAGTACCACTTTAACAGGGACATACAAGTAAATTAAATAGGCCAATTAGGGGTAAGCTAATTCCACCATGTTTTGAGGAGGGAGCACAAGCACTGTTTAGCAGTGGTAAGGTGTGCAGAGTCATAAAACCAGCAAAAACAAAGTTAGGAAAACAGTAGGGTTAAAGACAAAAAGTTAGAGGGAACCACACCAAGGATGCCAGGTCTAACAATACCCCATTCACAATGTTATAGTTTCGATAAAAGTCAGTTGGAAAATATCTTCCATGCTTAGCCAGACATTGGATATTTTATATATTGTGATAGGAGCGTGAGGGCACTGGAGCGGCATACATTAGAACAATAAGGATACATGATAGAATTTGATGTTTGCGTTTTTACTATTTATCCATTGATTGATTGATTTCTCATGTTTTATATAATGCGAACATTTCCCAAAGATGTTATAGAACTTTACATAAGAAATAATAAGTTACATTAGAGGAAAGACCAAGTGATTGAGTGATAAATGCAATGAGTACCACAAAGGCACTTGAGCACATATATAAAAAATGCAAAGTGACATGAAAAGAAAATTGAGCAGACTATGCAACAACAGTGATAACAGCAGTAAGTTGAAGATGCCAGGAAGGAACGGAGGACATTACATAATGCCACACTTTAATCCTGATTGCATGGAAGTCCCACATCATGGTATAATCAAGGATGTCAACATACTATCAGTGATCGAGTCATGGTGAAGATTGAGTGAAATTTAGCTATCAAGCAATGAAGGCAAGCCAGGGAAAAATAGAGAAGTAGTGTGGAAGGAGAGTGGAGAAGAATCAATGAGCTGAAAAGTGAGAAGGAGAGGGGAAAGAGGTTATAGGAGAACTATAGCAAGCTCAAAGCGCATTAAGGAAGGAGTCCACAAGAAAAGCAGACAACAAATGCACAGATCCAGATTAGGAGTTTTTTTTGGAAGAACAGAGGGGCATATTACCAAGGAATAGCGATAAATATCGCTAACTGCGCTTAGCGCGACTTTGGTTAACGCCGCCTATCGCTGGAAAATATCGCTGAGATAACACCCTATTAACAAGGTTTATCTCCATAGCGATAAAATTTCCAGCGATAGCGGCAAAATGTGAGAATATCGCTGGAAAAGCAGCGATATTCTCGCATTATCGCTAAGGTGGATTCAGCATTAGAATCCACCTCCTATACATTAAACAGGTAAGTCATCCTCACTAGCAGGTGATAAAATATAGCGATAAACGCGCCTAGCGCGAATTATTTTATCGCTTCGCCTGCCTTGCTAATAGGGGGTAGTGGTGTTAGCGACTGTTTTCAGTCGCTTTTAGTAGGGAAAGCCTTCCTTGCATGTCATTAGCGATAATTATCGCTGACATGCAAGAGCGATGGAATACTGCGGCCTCTAACGCCTGAAAGCTGTCGCTAACGCCTGTTAGCGACAGCTTGCTAATAGGGCGATAAAATTATCGCCGCTTTAGCGGCAAAAGTGCCGCTAAAGCGGCGATAAAGCCCTTGATAATATGCCCCAGAATTTTCAGGTATTTCTTAATTTTGTAGACAGCAAGCTAGAGAGATACATTAACCTGGTGATAGAGAGTTGCAAATTCTGCTAGAACTCCCTGAAAAGCATTATGCCATTGTGTGTTTCTTTGTAAAATTGGAGGGTTCAAGCAGCAATGAATCAGAACTGATATACTCGATACCAAACAACACAAGAGATTGTAGAAGAGTCTTAACATCTTCTTAAGGGATAAATTGTCAAATCCCCTTGAAAGGTCACAGTTGAAAACATACATTTTTGGCCATAGATTTAATTTAATCCTGAAGATTAAGGGCCTGATTTAGATCTTGGTGGACGGGTTATCCTGTCCACCGAAATATAAATCCCATAGCATATAATGGGATTCATATTTCGACAGAAGGTACATTCATCACCGTTGTGATGAAGTAACCCACCCACCAAATTTTAAATGAGGCCCTAAGTCTTTTTTTGAGAATAACACTGAGGGATTTACCACAATCTTTGAAGGCGGGTTTAAAGCCAAGTGAATCAATCCAGTACTGAACCCGTAGTGGTGATGAAATAGGGAGAGACCGGGTTTTTGAAGGATTGGGTTTTACATAGTAGTTAGCCATCAAGTCTTGGATGGATTTTAAGGTTTGGCAAGATGCGAAACATATTTAGGAGAAGAACTTTTGAAGTATACATGTATCGTCAGCATACTCTTGACAAAATATCTCGGACCTCTTGAGTATGATGTCCAGTGGTTCATTATATAAGGTGAAAAGAATAGGGGTCAGAGCAGATCCCTTGATTTAAGCCAACGGAATTAGGAAAACAGGGGAGCGTTTTGATCCATTAAGAACCGATTTGTCAAGTAGGAGGTGCAGCAATTGAGGACATGTTCCTTAAGCGTGAGTGTGATGTGGTTCACTGTATCAAAAACAGCAGATCTGTTGAGATGAACAAATAAACATGAGTTGTCAGAGATGAAGATGTAAAGTGTGTCATCAACTACCTGGAGTAAGATGGCTTCCTTACTGCATCCTTGACTGAAACCAAACTGGAATTGATCAACAGAATCATTCTCTGCGTATGTTTCGTGAGTCGAATTGAAATATAAACCAGTAACAAATAAAAGGAACAGATCTCCGTGTAGTGGAGCTTCTATTAAATAAGAGAGATCGGAGGCCAGAGAATGAAAGGAACTCAGTGAACTCAGATTAGAGGAAAGAGCAGATATAAGACGGTAATTTAGCACAGGAGGAAACTCAAATGAGTAATAGGGTAAAGATAAAAAAAAAAAGTGAGAAAAAACAAAAGATGTGTGAAAAGACAAGACAGTGATAAGTTGGATGCAATGCAAAGTCGGCATATTAGGCAACAAATTAAAGAGATATATTAAACAGGCTTTAGGTATATATTAGGGTGAGAAACAAAGACAGGGGATACTAAGAAACAAAGTTTAAATGTCCTTAAACAGGAGGGGAAGATACACTTAAAAAAAAAAACAAGCCAAGAAGTGGTGTAAAGCAGGTGGAAGCAAGTTCTAGGCTCAGATGTGCTGCCAGAGAATGATGAAGTCATAGTCCAGTCTGTCTTTGAAGGCTGGAAGCTCACAGAGAAGAGAGTGAGCACTATGCAGGAGACACTAACCTTCAGACATTTTCTGTAAGTATACCAGACTCAGGTAACAAGTTTTGCACTGGAAAGTAAATTAAAAAAGAACATTTTGTGCTGGTTTGTGTCACTTTTGTGATTAAAACCCAGATCAAGATGTTTGTAAATCTGGGCCTCTGTTTGTGCAAAGATTGTTCAGTGATAGAAGCTGGCCCGAACAGTGCTGTAGCTTTTATGGGAAGCAATTGAAGCATTACAAGCACAAGAGATATAAGATACAAAGGGAGCTGCCATAAGTACTATATCTCTGAGGGCATAAGGTGAACTGGCAGATAAGCCTGTGAGGAGTGATATCCCTTATGAAATCCTGAGAAACTTTAGGCATGTACTAAGGTATGTACTAAGGTCTTAACACTTTATTCAGATAAACACCATCTACTTACACAGAGCAGTCACAGTCGTTATTGTGTATTTCCATTCTTGATGTTTACTTGGAATTTGACTTATGTTTTGTACGTTTTTAGTTCAGGATGCTCTTCTTAGACAAGATTAGCAGGGTCTCTATTTTTGTAAAGGTAAAAACTGCATAAAATCAGCATATTGATGACGCATGACCCCAGATTTACTAACGATGGCCCCATATAGGGTGAACAATGTGGCAGGCAGTGGTGGCCTTTGAACAACACCTTGTTGTAAGCTGGCAATACTGGAACAAGACCCCCCAATGTTTTTAAGATTTTTATTGATTTGACAAGTAGGAGGTAGACCAGCTTAAGCCTACACAAGGCTACAGATTTGATCTATTAGAATGTTGATGAGAGACTGGATTGATGGTGTTGAAAGCAGTGGATAAGTCTAGAAGCAGAAGAAGGCATGGATTCCAGAGTCAGCAAACAGAGTGCATCATCTTTAGCCTGTGGAAACTCATCTCAGTGCTCCACCCTGACTGAAACCTGTCTGCAAACATCAAGAAATCTAAGATGCAATGAGAGCGAACACAGCTTTCAATCACCTTCCCTAGAAAGGGAATTCCTGCCACTGGGTGGAAGTTACTAGGATCATCGAGGAAAATGATACAATAATTCATTAATTCGTAGCAAACTCCATGAACTTCTCCAAGAAGAAGTTATTAACACCTGGGGCTTGTAACATAAAGTGCCCCGGGGGCGAAACAGGCGTTTGCGCCCGCTTTGGCGTGCCCTATGCAAATGAGGGAATTCCTCTGACTCTGCGCCCGCGCCATATTACAGACGTGGGCGCGGAGTCAAAGAAGCCCTCAGAAGGCGCACTGACAGTGCGCCATTTAAAAGATAGAGCACTGTCAGTGCGCCCCCTGAGAGCAGCCCTCTGCAGGTGATATGGGGGGACTCCCCACACATCCCCTTGCAGGCAGGTACAGTCACTGACTGCACCCACCTGCAAGGGGATCTCTAATCCCCTTTGAAAGTGCAGGCGGGTGCCGCCTGCACTGTGAAAACATGGAGCAGCTGTTCCGTGTTTTCAGATGAATGCGCTGCTCCCAGGGCGGTGCGAGTTCGGGGATACCCCCAGGGCAGCGCATTCACCATAATGGGGGGCATTGGCATTGTATGCACCTGGCACACCTTTTCAAAGATGCTCTGGGCGCAAACAATGGCAATACGTAATACGGCCCCTGGAGGGTGGTAGATAACATTTAATGTGGTTAGGGGTTCATGGCACATGAGTATGCTAAGGAATTGTCCATTCAACTTAGAAGCTACAGAGATTGGTCAAGAATGAAAAATATATTCAGGTTTCTCATGCTATTAAAAATTGTTTTAACAGCAAAGTAATGATGTTGTCTAGTTTGGTATCAAACAAACATCATATCGCTAATATTGTGCTCTCTGCAGAACAAAAGTAGTATGTGAAGTGTATACCAATTTTGCACTTAGCAGAAGAGAAAAATGCATAAACACACTACTTATAATAAAAATTGCACCTTGGCCAATTTGTGTTTTATTAATTTGGGAGGGGATGACCATATCAATTTAATCAAACATGATCTTGTTAAGTTTCATCAAAGTTCACTGAGAAAAGGCTCACTAGTTGATAACTTTTGTCACAAGCAGCAGGCTATTCCCCTGAGTAATGTTTGATAAACACAACTTAATAAATTCTCAAATGAATTTAGAAAAAAGCAAATAAGAATAAATAGTAAAATCACACAAAATGGTAGCAAATGCATTAATGGAACCTGGAAATTAGTTTTTGAAAAAAAATCATAAAAGCCCTCCTGGAAAATTGGGTGTCGACACGTCACAGTTATCTATGTCCAGTACCCAAAAACAGCCACCAAAGGTCAATCTTGCATCAAAACTGAAAATAAGAGCCTCCTGCAAACAGTTTTGAACCATAGAGGATAGGCTATCTGAGTCAGATTCAGTTAACAAGCTCCCACTCTGCAAAAAAGGGGTAGGGGACTCATTTTAGCCTTCCATACCACCATCCACTGGTCGTCTAGTGACCTTTTTATTCTGGACAGGGAATCCAGTATTAAAATTGGATTTGGAATTCCCGTGGCCAGTTTGAAATTGTTGTTTCTGCACCATTGTTCACTTGTGATCCCATTCTGTTTCTCTTTGTGTGTTGTATTGTCTTCCCCCTCCCCATTGCTCCACCTCCAGCGTTGGTCTGCGCGGAGGTGTGTTAGCAGCCCTATGATGAAGCATGACACAGACTTCTGTGTGTGAGGGCAGTTTTAACACCCTTGTGTGTCTTCCCACCCGTAGATCACAGCGATCACTAGCACGTAGCCCACCTTCTATTTGTGTGTGTTAATCTAATTATAACTTGTGCCACTCTTAAAAAAGCCCACATCTCATCCATTCTCCCTCATTCAAAAATGTCAAATGTTCACCTCAGGCTAAATGACCCACCTTTGTTAAACTTACTCCTCCAAATTGTTCTTTTTCTCAAACTAAGTAGAACTTAGTTGTGCAGAGCTTTTGTAAATCAAGCTCCTCACAGGATATGTACCACTTTGCAACTAAGGGCCAAGTTAGATGTCGGTCAGGAAGCCTCTGACCAAAGGCCAGAAGCTTTCCGACCGATATCCTTGGTTTGACTTCCAACCACCGTATTATGATTACGGGGGTCGGAAGTCAAACCGGTTTGTTATTTCGGCTGGCTTCCGACGGTTCCGACAGCTTCCAAGGGTCACCAGTCGGAAACCGCTCATAATCCCTATTTACGGCATTTCCGCTGTTGGGATTATGATGTTGGTTTCAGACAGGCTTTCCATGTCGGGCTTTCCGACATGGAAAGCCATTTGGAAAGCGACTTAGGGGGCCCCTAGCAGGTCCCCCATCCCTCAGCTGCCTCCAGTTGGGGGCATAGATGCTCCCCCTGTACATACCTGCACCATGTGGCAGCAGTGCAGGGATGCACAGAAACTCCCATTTCTCTATGGGAGCTTGTGCTGTGGCCGGTTTCCAACCGCAGCACAAGCTCCCATAGAGAAATGGGTGTTTGCGACCGCACCATGTGCTGTCGCATCGTAATAGGGGGTGCAGAACCGCTGACCTATGGTCGGTTAGTTCTCACACCTAGACGGTATCAGGCAGACACAAGTCCACCGGACATCGTAATATACCCCTAAGTTTAACTTAGGTGTGTGAAAACATTTGTGAATTCTGTCCCCCAGATCTTAGTTACCAACTAGCACCTAAGTGGAAGTGAGATGTGCAAAAGCCTTTGGGAACAGAGCCCCCAAATCCAAGGTACTGCTCTCCATCTAGGGGGCCGATTCCAATGTCGTTTGGAAGGGCTCCGAATTGGATTCGGGTTTGCCGAATCCGATCCGGAACCCTTGTTTCCGACTGAATAGTACACACTTCCCAACGACCGATTCCGATGCCTGTCCGAATCGGTTCCAAAAGGCATTCGGAGAGGTCGCGTCTTTCGGAGCCGAATCGCACAGCTCTATAGACTTGGTTTTCCGAGCGAGCGAGTACGATGACCGATTTGGACAGCCGTTCCGATTTGGTTTCTCCGGCATGAATCGGCTGCCGGAAACTGCCTTTGGGGGCCCATAGTAGGCCCACCTTCACCCGGGGGCCTCCAAATTGGGCCCGAGGGGGTACCCAAGGGACACCCCTTTCCAACCATGCACAGTGTGGGAGTCACCCCTTTCTTCAATGGGAGCCTGTGTTCTCGTTCAGAACACAGGCTCTCATAGAAGTCAATGGGAGTCCGACCGACTCGTATCCGCAAGCATCCGGATGCATCCACATCGCTCTGGCGGACTCCCCCGATCCGAGTCATTCGGAAAGCATTCCTGAAACAATTCGGTACTCATGCTTTCCGAACGACATCGGAATCAGCCCTGAGTGGAATTTAGAGACAGCAAAAACATTTGTAAATCGATTCCTGCTGACTTTACTTGTGTCAAAGTCTTATGTACCACCTTGCTACTATGTAGAGGTTATGAGCACAAAACCCTTTGTGTGAACCCAGATTCCCAGATCCTATTCCCAGGTCCCATGTCCCACCTTGAACTTGGGATGCAAAACGTTTTCTGGACAGCGGCCTCCAGATGTTATCACCCTCTTTGCAAGTAGTGAACAAAAGTGCAGAGAAACTTTTGTGAAATGAGATCTTCAGATCTCAGGTTCTGCCTTGCACTAAAGTGAAACTTCGATGCACTAATATTTTTCTGACTCCCAGCCCCAGATCTCACGTCCTGACTGCACCTAATTGGAACACAGGCTTGCACAAGCATTTGTGTATTGATCCCTAGATCTCGTATACCGCTCTGCACCTAAGTGACATTTAGTCATTCAAAAACTGTACGAAACTAGACCCAACGAATCTTTGAACCACCCTAAGAGGAACTTAAGTGTGCAAGAACTCTTGTGAACAGAACCCTCGGATCGCCAGTACACCTTGCACCTAAATGGAACTGAGGTACCCAAAACATTTTATGACTAAAGCCCACGGGTCTCATGTAGCGCCTTGAGACTATTTTCAGCTCTGTGATCCAAGGGGCTTCAAACTACAAGTAATACAAACGCAGACACGTATTTCCTGTGGTGCACACATTATATAGGACATCCCGTGTTACTCTCTGTATGCCCTTCTTGTACCTTACGGATGTAAGTGTCTGACTGAGTGTTTCAGCCGAACACACTGCGCCCAGAAGGCTTCCTGTGTAGGGCTTAGCATCACCTGTCTGTCTTTTTTTTTTTTACTAATGTGTGCATCAAACTGTAACGTATTTAACACCATTTTCCATTTCCTGTAACCACAGTGCCTGCCAGCTGTCACGTACCTTGACTAGGTGCAGAGGCAGAACCGCACCATGGAACCTTATGGGGGGTGTGGCCGGGGGAGGGGCCATTTTTGTATGAGCGTGTAATGCCGTGGGGACAGGGGGCACCGTGGTACAGACCTATGGCGTCTCTTTACAAAAACACTCCCTTGAGAACATTCAATAATGAACAGAGGAACCCGGGTGGACTATTTCTTGAAAACTATACTTTTTTTTCTCTTTTGAGTTAATACCCTATGAACAGAGCTGGGCCTTACGTGAGACTCACGCGCACCGATTTTTCGGCTATTATTTTGATGGCTCCCTTTAAACTTCAGAGAAGCTTCCCAGCTGCGAGTCTTGTGTGAGTAGCAGAGAAAAAATAGTTTGCTCTTTTCATCTCTATCATTCTTACCAAGGTTCTATTGCAATTTGTTGAAATTTGTCACTTAGGCTTAATTTTTGTTGTTTATAAAATGCGTACCCTTCATATGCCCATGATTGTATTTGGCAGCTACAGTCCGGAAGAACCCTTTTTTGGATACGATTCAGCAGTATTGTTATTAAACCCGAGAAATGTAGAAAGGAGAGCTTTATAAAAAAAAATCCTAAAATACAGATATATGTTTCATAGCAATCTTTGTCAACTCATGACCTCTTCAGCCAAATCAGACTTTCTTTACAGAAGAGAAAAGCTCGAAATGATAGAATGTGGATTGCTTGCAGTCACACTTCACCCCTCTGCTCTTGGGTTGAACCTGTTGGCTCCTGTAATCCCACAGTACAGGTAGCCTCCCATCTCTTCCTTTGTGTAAATGTTCTGATATTTTCTGCTGTTCTGGTGAAACATCTGTTGTAACTCGCATTGATCGTCTAGTCATACACATGCGGAGCGCAGCCACACAACCGTATCCCTCTAAATTTATTTTTAACTTTGAGTCTAAAAAGAGAACCCAGATACACATGGTTTTAGCTTAGTCTAGAAATACTGTAACAAAAGTGAAAAAAGGAAAAACGTAGGACTCTTTTGGTCACAACACATTGCGACAGGCCATGTCGGGCTGTGTTGAACACTCAGCTGTACTTCGGCCCAGGGACCAAGCTAAGCGTACTCGGTGAGACCCTTGTGTTATTGTTCAGTCTGGTGTAATCTTGTCCACAAACGTACAGACCTGCTCTCAGCAGTCAGGCAGTAGTAAAAAGTGAGTTCTTTCCATTTAAAATCATCTCTGTTGATTTGCAGTTTTCCTTGGTTAGATCACACGAAGGTCATGGTGGTAGTGTGAGTATCTTAAGTCTGTGTATTGTTTGACGTAGATGCAATGGTTGAGAAATAGTTCTTATCTAGGTAATGCTTGAATGTTCCGCTGCATGAAAAATGGGGGACCAGAACCGATAGCGGAGGCCCGTGTCCCCGTATTGCGCTGTAGGTATGTCACTGTGTACTTACTCAGAAGCTTACTTCGGTCCCGGTACCAAACTGTCCGTTTTAGGTAAGAAAATTGACATTATCATGAAAGTTTAATGTTAAATTGACAATGTCTTTTGTTGAAGTATTGTTCATCATTTCTCCTGAATTCTGTTTTGACATATTTATCCTAACTTCAGGGCATGAACTATATTCAGATTGGATAAGCAGGGAGGGATCTTTGTTCGAGTAGACTTGGAGTGGGGTAGAAATGGGGGCATTGCACTAAGTCTGGCCAGAAGTACAGAATGTGTCTTCTTCAGGAGCCTTGGTGATGCGTCAAGAGTGGTGGAGCCATTCACAAAAGACAGTTTATCTAGAAGGGTCGGAAAAGAGAAAACCTTTTGTGTAATTAGCAAAGAACCCAGCTAGTGAGAGATACTAAAACTGCACATACATTGTAAAGCAACTACAGGGTTATGAAGAACACACCTATCAGAAGCTAGGAAGACTAACGTCTGCAACAGAGAACAGTCAACATTTGATAAGATGGCTTCTTATGCATCTGTTGTCTGTGATGCCTGCTAAGTTGCTTACATTTACATCAGAATGCTTTGAAATGGACCTTGTGGGATGTTCACTGCATTCAGGGGCGTAACAAAGGCCCCCGCATCCCCCGCGGTGCGGGGGGCCCCCTACCTGCAGGGGGCCCCCTCAGCACCAAACTTCGGCCGGAGAGCTCCAGATTGAGTCCAGAGGGGGCCCCTCCACATACCCTGCAGGGGGGCCCCCTAAAGTTTCGTTACATCACTGACTGCATTGTATCGGGTACAAAAACAGGGCTGAAGTTCAGCAGAAATATGATTTATAAATCACATTTTGTGGAATTTAAATTTATAGCAACCACTTGTAATATGAAACCTGGCCCATTGATTTGGACACAATATATGCAACGCATAGGGCGTATGGGGTGTCTAATGGAAATGTGCAAGTTTTTTATTGCCCAAGGACTTTGGGAGTTGGAAATTAACATGGAAGGCATGAATTACTGGGAAATATTTGACTTTCTTGAGTATATACTGATGGCCAGTGTCTGAACGATTATAGACAATACTGTGTCATAGTACAGTGCCAAATTGAACAAAGGGAAAGACTGTCATCAGGTTAACATCAATTATTGTGATGACCATGAAGTCTCACTAATTCCCTGATCATAAAATAGTTTGTGTATGTAAAATGATGCTGCTTCTATCAGTATACATGCATGAACCATGCGGGCAGCCATCTTTTAATAAGCTGACGTATTGAAAGACGGTTTCACATAGAAATCTATTTATTTTCACCTGTGCTATCTGTAGGCGCCATGATTCACGATCTGTGGTCTTTGCACAGATGCTAGCTTCTCACACACCTGTGATGTCCAGCCCGGTCACTACAGCCCCTTCTGTCTCGTAGTTTTGTAACAGCCTCTTGTGGCTGTGTTATGGAAGCGTGCAGTACTTCGGAGCAGGAACCAAGCTCACTGTTCTCGGTAAGATAACCCCCTTGTACTCTTCCCCTGACCATCTCAGGTGTTCTCGATGCCCGACATGTGCTGTTAGCTGGGGTTAGTCTATAATCAAATGTCTTCTACATGGTTCTAGATTCTAATGGTCTGAGGCTCCATGTAATGCATGTGATGGGATGGCATGTCGATAGTAAAGACCACCGTTAGGTTTTTAGGGTCCCAGAGGGATATTACACTGATCCAGCAGCAGTTCCACCCTAGAATGAGTTCTGCAAACCCCTAGATGGCTTTCCAGAATGATACAATGAGGATTAAAAAGCTGAAAGTAAGTGTATTTGGAAATTTGACCACCTAAAAGGTTTCAATCCGCAACGTGCTTTATAAGTGCACAAAGCTGTTATTATGTATGTCTCTGGAACACCTCAACGGACCTTGTGCAGTTCAGAAAATGTGATCTGTTTTCTGTATGTTTGTTAAAATGGGAAAAAGTGTTGAAAAGCATTTGTCTGTTTTGGTCCCGAAGGGGTAACTAGAGAGTATATCTCTCGTCCTGGGCTGACAAGGTTAAAGTCTGTTTATTCTCTGGTCGCTAAATATTTGTTGAATCTTTGTCTGATATGTGAAGGAAGAATATCTGTTAGACATATTCAAATGCAGCTGGCTTGGGTTGAAAAGCACGCAGACCCCCAGAATGCAGCTGCTAAAGATGCTTTCTGTCAGACTGATGTATGTTCCACATTTTATGTCCCAGTAAAACACAGGAGCTGACTTCAGGATGGTCGCAGTCGGTCCTGACATTTTGCAGCCACAAATGTGCAATGTGTTTTCTTGGGTATTTTTGTATTGCTTTCAAAAACCTGTATTTTGTTGGGTGGAAAAAGTGTTTTATAGCACCCAGACCTAATGCAGAAGAAGGACAAATGTATAAATGTATGGATTATATATCTGAATAATCGATACATAAACTCATTTGAGTCTGAGATGGGTCAAACAGCAGCTAAGGACGTCACGTGCAAACCTGGGGGAGATTTAACTTTAGCAACGTAAGAGACTCAGGTTAAAACCTTTTGAAAAAGGGAGCGATCATTATGTTCTGGAAACACTTTCGTCCAGTGTTTTCAAAATGGAACAAAACTATTGGTTACAGATAAAATTGTTATTTGATTGTTAAAATGTGCATTTCTGCATAGGCTGTCAAAGGGTGGAACACAGATGTGTCAAAGTAAATCCTTGAAAATTGAAAAGGATTATAAATGTATTCAATGAAGGAGCCACAAGCACTCTTTATTTTTTTTGTTAAGTTTTTCACTCCTATGAGGGGAAGATATATTGTACCATTGTTGAGGGATATTTATATAAGGTGCCGCAGACCAGCAGCTTGGCACCTCTGGGGACTTCCACACCTGATGGCTTGCCAGGCAGGTGAGCACTTTCTGGCTGTGGCGGCAAGACACACAGAGAAGGTCCGTCCAAGCAACCTGGTCCGGGTACCACGGGTAAAGGCGAGTGGTAAAGTGGCCTTAGGAAGATACATTTCAGAATGCATCTTTCTGTGGTCACGTCTGTACCATTGATAGTCTGTACACATATTGTCTTAATAATTTCACTTATTAAGGGTAAGGAATTGGTCACCTTGTCTTATGATTGTAGGATGTTGTTGGTAAAATTCCTATATCATAGATAAGCCCTCCATGAAGGGCTGCTTGGCCATTGATAGCGGTGACCAGCTGGCAGGAGGCACTAGTTTAAGGATTTAGTACATATTATTGTTTAGTACACACGTTTGTAAAGAAGATATTTTCATGGGATTGCTTTTAAAATACCAAATAATATTATTTTGACTCGATATTGACTAATGGCTGAAGCTCATTTGAAACTGGGCTGCATTAAGTGGAAGAGCAAAAATGGGCAGCTATGGGAGGGATTTTACTTAATTAATACAAGTTCCTTGAGTTATAAACAGTTGAAAAAGGGATCTAGCACTTTGCAATTAACCCACATTAGCCCAGTCAGAGTTTCAGGTAAAGACTTTTAAAAACAAATTCTAAATGTGCATTTCTAACTATAATGTCACGTGGCAGAATACTGAGTTATCCATGAAAATGCTTGGGGGTTAGACAGGGTCAAAACTCGCCTCAATTGGAGAATCCATTTTTCTGAGACATCAGTATTTTGATGACAATATCTTTATTTGTATTTATGTTGCCTATATAGACGCTGAGTTTCTCTGCAGTGATGCACAACCTACCTTAATCTGCCCATTATCCACTGCCATGTGCGATAGTTTCTTCAGTCTCAGAATCTGACTATGGCCAGGCACTTATGATCTCTTAAGCAGAGACGGCTTCATCTAGGGTTTGATATCACCTTGTCCATCGGTGCTCTAGCTACAAACGGTGAAACGTAGGTGGCTCTAGATAGGAAACTCCCCATCGAAGACAGTGCAGTGCATGTTTGGAGTCGCTCTAAGCCAGGGTGTCCTTGGGGTACTCTGTCATTGCATGTATTCCAAAGAGGCTTGTGCTAGTTTGGTGTTGGGTATAGGCCCCAGGGGTACTTTCAAGACTGTAATACTGAGCACTATGCAAGTAGTTGTGTTGCGTAACAAGAATGTGAGGGGCTTATTTATGACAGCCCTGTGTCACTTTTGCAACATGTAAAGTGGTACATGCATGAGGCAGTGCTCTAAATCATATTTATGAAGCCACTCATATCCACCCTGCGTGGATATGAGTAAGGCAATGCAGTGCAAATCACTGTGTCGCCTTACTCTGCACTCAGGAGTTGTTCCATGGGCATTGTGGTGGGTTTTCCCATGCAACACCCATGGAATTTATTGCTGCCCCAGATTCAAATCCTTATACCTCCAGACGGGACGTGCAACGAGGAGAAATATCTTTATTTCTCCTCATTTCTTTCCTCCTTCTATGTGTGCTGCAGAATGCCCCTTCCTGCACAAAACCAATCCTGCATGCAATGGAGGCACCCTTGCACAATGGTGCAATGGTTCCTACTTTGGCGCTAGGCTGCCGAAATGGCAACAGCGCAAGGAGAAAGGACAGGAATGCACCGTATTGCATAAATACGGTGCATTCCTGCCCTTTCACTTTGGTGTAGGGCATCGTAGCAAGGTGCCTTGCTGCACTGTCCTACGCCAAATTGCCATAAATGAGGCCCTGAGCCTTTACACATTATTTTGTAAGTGTTGTGCTGGAGTTTGTAAATAGTCAGTAGGGCCCTAGTCCATTGCATTGCTAGTGTACCAGATACATACACTGAACAGCAGAACATGCTAGAATACCCAAACCCGAGGCATGAACCCAAGTTCAATAAAATGATGATAAAAGGTGGCAAATCCATGAGTTTCTGCAGCCTGTATGTCAATGCTCGGGACACTTTTACTTGTAACAAAAATGAGGCCAGGTCCAAAATCTATAGAAGCAGGGGGCACCTCACGGGGAGGGGGGGAAAGTTTATATTTCAATACAAGAAAAAAGAAATATTTTTAACTCATGGCTCTTGCTACCATTTCTCACACAGCAGTGGAGTAGTAGCAGCTTGAGTATGTCTGCAGATTAAACAAGAGAAACCCCCAGTTACATACATTATCTTGTCTGAATCTTCAGTAAAGTTACTTCTTGAACAAGCTTTTCATTGTGAAGAGGTCTTGGGTCATTACAACATTGCACCAATAGCTAATAGCTCGGATATTATCTTGACACCTGGCAGGCCCCTTTATCAATAAGGAAGAGTGCCTTCTGGGACAGCTGCATGTGACACACAGCTTCACTTCCTACAGTACAATGTTTTGGATACTGCCGCAAAGTTCGAATTCTGCTTGTGGAGTTCGACAAAGGTTGTGTTTCTGGAAGTTCACGCATCTGTACATTGAGCAGAGTTTTTACCATTTTGTTAGAAAACTCTTCTGCACAAACTGGCGTTATAGGGGCGTCCCGGCATTCCTGCAGGTTTTCACTCCTTCAAAACAACTTCATAACTTTGAGAAGTTTGTGGTGCTAACTGCCAACATCACTGTGAGCAGGTAAAGACACACACCTTTTTAATTTTCACAGCCCTCGTGTTTGACAGAAATGACCTATGACTGTCTCTTTTCAAAATATCGTAAATCCCAAAAAACTGATTATTGCAGGTAAAACCCAAACCTCACTTATGAAGAATGTCTGAGCCCAGCTCTGCAGGGAAACATCAACTCATGAGTAAATAGTTTGTCATCCTTTTCAGAGGATGGACTCAAGATCACTGCACCAAAGGTGGCCCTTTTCGACCCATCGCCGCGCGAGGTGACAGAGAGAGGGAGCGCCACGCTGGTGTGTCTGGCCACCAACTTCTACCCTGACCATGTGGTCTTGAGCTGGTCAGTGAACGGGGTGGAGAGGACGGAAGGGGTGAAGACCGATGACCAGCCCACCCGGGGCAGCGACAAGATGTACTCCCTGAGCAGCCGGCTCAGGATCGCGAAGAAGGAGTGGTTGAACCCTCAAACTACCTTCGGGTGTCACGTGTACTTTGACCCTACGAAAGAAAACGTCACCAAGGAGACCAAAGGCAGAGAGGGTAAGACGCGAGGGGGCAGGAATGAAACTTTAAGGATGAATGTGTCCAAGAGCTTTGAGACTGACACTAGGATTTATTGTTTTTGTCAAGTAAAACACGTTGCCCACAGTAACTACAATGTTTAACTTTCCTTAAATGAAGATTTGTCAAGATTCTTTGATGACGGCTCTGATGTGTAGGCCACACGGATGCAGGTTCGGACGGGCCTGTAGGGCAATCAGGCAGTGCCCAATGGGCTGGTCTCAGCGGTCAGTGTGTGGGCCTGGTTTATGTAAATAACCATGAGGGAGTGAGAAGATAGAAAGGGCTAGCCCTCAGCCTCCCTGGATAGAACCATAAATGACACAAGACAGGGTTCACATGTCTAGAAATGAACTCTAAAGGTCTAAGAGGTGAGTTACCTGGTCTCAGTACATCTTAAGATGATGGGGGATCTGCACCCAGGTAAACTGGTGCGTCCCTGGTGGTACCTGTGGGTGAGGATCCTACTAATATATCCATGAGGTACCAGGAACGCACCAATTTACCTGGGTGCAGATCACCCACCATCTTAAGATATATTGAGACTAGATAACTGACCTCTTAGACCTTAAGGTTAATTTCTAGACAGGCGAATCCTCTCTTGTGCAATTGTCGGCCTGGTTTAGTGCCAGGTGGGTCAGTCTTTATTGTTGATTTCTCTGACATTACCACAATCATTGCCAGCAGCAAACACACATGCATGCAATCTCCCATCCCTTGCAAAATACCCATACAAGTTTGCAACTGACTTGATTTGCAAATGTTGGCCACCTCTTTAGCTATCTGGTTTGCTAATGTGGGCCACTTTTATTTTGGTGCCAGGGCTTATTTTTGTTCCAGTTAGACCCTGGTATTCTGACTGCATAGTTTAATAAGAATTTGTTGTGTGCATTTTAAAAATGGAAGTGTGTTTGCCCTGTTGCGTTAGTACATCACATCAAAGCTCATAGGCAGATGGCTGCATGATTAACATGGGATTTCAAAGCCTGACCTGTCTGAGCAGTTAATTAATTATCACAGTTGTTTGTGTAAAACACTGTAGTTAAGATTTACTTGGGGTTGACGGTGGTGGCGGAGGATGTGGTGGTTAACCCCTTGGCCGCGGCGGTAATTCCGCCGCGGCGCTGGAGGGTTGGGGGGTGAGCGCGGCGCCGCCATGCTTATGACGGAACCACGCCGTCATGAGCCACGGGCGGCATGTGCTCATGATGGCGTGGTTCCGTCACGGCCCCGCCCGCTCACTGACTCGCCCGCACAGGCGGGGAATTAATGCCGCGTGGAGGACCGGCAGCGCGCATGACGGAACCACGCCGTCATGAGCACACGGCGCCCGTGGCTCATGACGGCGTGGTTCCGTCATAAGCATGGAAAGGGTTAATGCTACCAACTATTCAAAATGTAAAGAGACAGGAAATTGATCAGTTCAAAAAGACTTGCTGGAGACTGTATTCATGGCGTTTCCCACTATTGTTGAAAATGTTAACAATGTTGTGTGCATAAACACTAGACATTTTTTTTTCACTTTTAACTTTAAAATGCTGAACCAAAGAGGCCCAAATCAACACACAACAATGGTCTCCTACGATTTTCTTGTTAGTGGGGGGCGGGGGGTGAGGGGGGAGTTATGAGCCCCTTGTGCTGCCGGAGCATCACTTTTTAGTGACGCCCTGGTGAGTCAAACCTTGAAATCATATCTATGAGGCCACGCATAGCCACTTTGCGTGTCTTTGAATGGCCTTACAGATATGGAGTACGTCAAGGCAGCGCAAAGGGCTGCATTGTGTTACTCTGCATCAAGGAGGCGTTCGATGGGCGTTGCGGTGGGTGTTCCCATGAAACACCCATGGATTTTGATGCTTTCCCGGATTCACAAGACCTTGTAAACCTGAGGATGGGACAAAACCTTACGCCTAAAGAGGTGAGGGGTAACGAGGAAAATAAACTTTATTTCTCCTTGTTTATTCCTCTTTCCATGTGTGTTGCATTCTGCAGCACATGTCGAAAGAGGAAAACGCCTCTCAGGATTCTTTTTGTGCAGGAACGTGCCCCCTTCCTGCATAAATAATCATGCTGCCAACACAAGCACACGTGCACTAAAGGTGACGGCGTTGGCCCCAGGCTGCCAAAACAGCACCAGCGCTGGGGGAAAGGACAGGTATGCACCATATTTCACTTTGAGACAGACCAGCACAGCAAAATGACTTGCTGCGCTGCCCTACATCAAATCCCCATAAATGAAGCTCCAAATGTGCTGCACTGTGCTGTGCAAGGGGAAAATCCGAGGGCCGAGCCATTAATACTACGATTGGTCTGCTGCTGTTCTCATCTCTTGCAATGGTACACTAACCGGCCACCTCACATGATGCACAGTCTCTCAACACCGCGCAATGGCGAGTATGTAAAGTTAGTATTTTTTAATAGAAATGTGGCAACCTTCTCAGGTGAGGTGGATCTGATCAAAGCACTTGGGCGGAAAAACACATCATGACAAGTTGTGTGTTGTAAACACCATTCAGCACTAATTTACCCTTTACGCCACCTTTTCTAGCAGGTGTGATGGTTTATATTGTCACTTGTGCCCTACACATGGTCAGGCTCTACTGGGGTAGCAAGTCTGTCTTTCTACTAAAAACTGGAAGAGAGAACAAATGTGAGACGCGGCCCCTCCCCTCTTTCCAAGTCTGCCATCATATACCCTTTAAAGCGACAACAAATGTCTCTGGAAGAAATGACAAGCTCTGTGTTCATATATGTTCTTTTCTCTTTCCTCAGGTTGCGGTGCAACTGCTGGTGAGTAAATTCATCTCTTTATTTATCAGGTGTGAGACCAGAATGCACCAACAGTTTGCAGCTGTTCACAAGTAAAACAAGCATTTGCAATGCAATAGGTCTCGCATTTATGCAAGTTTGAGCTATTGACATTGCAAATGACAATGCCTTTTATTTTTATTTTCGTTTTTTAAACATAACTAAAACGCATTGTCCTTTACAATGCCAATAGCTTAAATTTGCGTAAATGCGAGACCTATTGCATTGCTAATGCTTGTTAAGCAAATGTTCCCGTCGGAATGTGGTGACCCGCTCCCTGCCCTCGCGCAGCTCATGGCCTGTCTTTTCTCTTCATCGATACAATTCAGGTCGGTGGGGAGGTTGGGGGTGAGCGGGGCCGGGCACTAGTGGCTTGGCACACATGGCCGGGCATGAGCTAGGGTCTTGCACTGCCGCTTTATGGAAATAAACTCGGTTTTCCTCTTGCCTCCGATCGGTACGAGTATTTGCTTTTAGTTTTCTTCTGTGGGAGTGCCGCATCGTTTATAGGGATAGTGGTTACTTGTCGCGCTTGGGCGTTGCGGCGTGAAGCGCTAGGAAAAGCGAGAGATGATCCAAGGGACGGAGCAATTGCAATATTTTCACTTCCCTGAGCCTCCGAAGCCGTTTAAGTGGCAGTGAAAGTGCGCCCTAATAGGACAGCGCTTGCTGGGGGGGTGTCTGCGGATTCGGAATTTGGCAGCTGTTTGCAGGGAAGAGGAGGAAGGGTGGGGCTTCTCAGGGCCAGGGAGATCCCTCGGCATTCCTACATATCTGTGAGGATGGGAGCGCGGTGCCTGGCACTAGTCGGGCGCTAAGTCCATGGCCGGGGGTTGTTCACCATCAGGGGTGCCCCCTCTTTCGTAAGGTTCAGTGCCAGGGCATGTGCTGCGCTATAAAGTGTTTTTTTATTGGGGGACACCTTCAGGGTTCTTGCTACCAAAAGGTGACAGTGCCTGTCTGAAGGGCTGCCCGCTGCCTCCCGCTATCATCATGAGAATGTAGAGCAGGCTGCGCCCCCAACCCCCCCCTCTCCCCCAAAAAAGCAGTGTGAGAAGTGGACAACCCCCCCTCGAAAACATGAATACTAACGTGTTACATCTGTTAGGCTGCAAACGTTTTCAACCCTTTAATGAGCAACAACTTTCCAACAATGGCTGTATCTTTAACATACTGACCAGAGCAGGGTAACGGCTTCACGGTTAATTAGCTGTGATGGAGAAGTTTACGCATGTTTTTAGAAACGAGGCGTGCAGTCTGCTTGTGCTTTACACATTCATAACCGGATGAGAGATACTGCCTCAAAGAGATCTCCCACAAGTAAAATCAGACAGCGCAACACACACAGCGAGCTGGTCATATTAAATGCCTCGCGGTGCTTCACGCACAGAGTGTGGTATAAACATATGTACTTCAGAGGCATGTGTGTGAGGCATGCCCCCAAGCAGTGCTTCTCAAACGGACTCACAGAGATGGGCCTGGTGTCGCTGGAAAATTAGAAAATCGCCAATTGAGGCAGGGCCTTTAGTCGAGGGCTGTGAAAATACTAAATACTGGTGTGTGGTTAGCCAAATCGTCGCATTGTAGAATGAAGCGGGCGCCGTAAATCGCCACAGCCCATGAAGCGGGCGCCGTGGCGATTAGAAAAAAAAGCCCAAGTAGTCCCAAAAACGAAACTAACAAAGCCCTACAGCGCAATAGAATTGTAGTTGGTCGGTGCTGCTTCCGATAAAAACGGAAGTGATGCATCAGACCAGCAACCAATAGGAAGGCCGGAAAATCACAGTAACCGTAAATAAGCCAATTGCAAGCAGGAGGCAAGCAGCAGGCGGGATTACCCTCGCTGTAGGGATTACTAGATGTCTCGGAGAGACAGCGCATGCGCGCTGCCTACGCGAGACCTAAAAATGTGCTGCAAATTAACTTTCACTGAAATGAAATCTAACCCAATCTGCAAAGCTTACAGTTACAAGATCATAGTTCACAACACACCTAATGCAAGGCTCATAAACTCACCCTTAGCAAACACCCGGACAGTGAACTCTGCTGCTCACAGCCTTTGACCAAGTCTACAACCCAACCCCCCACCCGTGGCTGGCTAAATCTGCTGCCTAGGCCTTCGACCAGGCTCTGCACCCAGCCGTCCCTGCCTAATCACCCCCTGCTGAGTACAGCGGGTGGCTTTGCACAGCAGGGTTGGTGAAGGGACTGGGCTAGTAAAATTCAATCTCTGTTGCTGACCAACCCCTTCTGTACATGGTCTCTGCCATGTTTAGTGAAATTGGAGCACAAATGCTTGCCACAAGGACCACCCAACCCACGCAGGCAGCCAACCCTTGGTACATATGGTGCTTGGCCCTGTTAACCAGGGTGGACTAGAGGGTCTGTCCTGTGGTCAGGCCCTGCGCCCTAACCACCCGCAGATGACCGAGCCTCACTGTACACCATCTTTCACTATCTGCATCAGGGCTTTACTGCAGGGCTTGGCCTGTGACCCCACCCTGCACCGAACCAACCCAGGCATGACTATAGGAGAAAGGCTTTTTTCTGCGTTTTTTTTTTTTTTTTTTATGAACCATGGAACGAGGTTCATATCCCCACCCTGTACCTTGGTTTGCAGCCCCAAAAACGAGGTTTTGGGATCACAAAGGCTGCATAAAATGTATTTTGATGACATTTGAACTTGAGGGGGATCATCTTGGGGGGTCACACACAAATGAGCCAAGGGGGTCAGGGGAGGCTCCCTTTCTCCCTTTCTGGCTCCTTCACTTTCTTTTCAGGATGCAGAGAGCCTGGTGCCCTGTATTGGCAACCACAAAAAGCATTTCTGAGTTGTGCCAGTGTGGGTGTGCTACTAAATTCTCAAAAGCACGCCCACTCGTTGGGTGTATCGAGGACGGCGTTAACCTAATTTTCATGATTCAATGTGTCCCAGAGACAAGGTACAAAACAGCATTTGAAAATACAGTCAAATAAAGCACTGACTCAAAAAAGTGAGTTCTAGAGCAGAAGTTGGAAAACTACAAAGGTTAATTACATAATTCAAAAGGAGTAAAGTACAGGACTTATAAAATGCAGATGCGCAAATCTCGATTAAGTGCATAAATCATTGCCAAGAAGACGCTTGGTAATAGAACAATACACAATAATAGGCATAATCAATAATAGGCGCAGTCCCACACATGCAGCAAAATCTGACAGCATCCCTAGTGGAGCCCAAAGATCGCCTGGTTCACCCCCAAATTTGAGGATTTATGTAGCACATTCCAGCATAGAGAAGTATCGAAACTGCAAAGTCACTGTGGTCCGGTAAAAGAAATACATTTACAACAAATCAGAGTAGAGATTTTAAAATCGCCATACAGCCTTACCCCCCAAAGCACTTACCACCAAAGTACTTACCACCAAAACACTAACCTACTACATTTGTTTCAACTGTAAAATGTAACATTTAACATATACATGTGGATTCGAGTGCAAATTAATATTCTGCTCGCTTGTTAATAATGCACAAAAGCTCCCTCACCATCCAATCATATTGCTTGGGTTTTTGAGACCTTGATTTGGTCAGTTCCTGAAATGGACAATGAGACAAAAAGTTCCCTCATCTAATAAAATGTTGTTGTTTTTTAATTAGGGTATGTAAATGGTCTGTCCAGTTTCAGAAACAACTAGCGTTACACTTTCTGCGCCAAGTTAATGAGTCTATTTCAGGTCACTGATTCAACCCCGTGTGTTCTGAATGTAGTTGAAAACCTTTATTTATAGCTAATACACATGATGTCACACAGGTTTAATAATAATTCACAATCGAATACTCGATGCTTACAAATGTCACATCTTAATTGTTCTGCTAATGGACACATTTGTGAACGTTACAAATAGTCAGAAATGTACTCCAAATGTCGATTTCAATTTTGTACAATGGGTTGTTTCTGTGAAGAGCACCTTCCAAACAACACTGAACTAGAAATGATGGCATGGAAAATGAATGTCAAAAGATTGAACCTATGTTTTTTTTCTTCTAATTTCAGATTCATTTCGAAAGACTGCCAATACTGGGAAACTCACATATCTGCTGCTGATCACCAAGAGTGCCCTTTATGGATTGTTTGTGACAGGGCTGGTGTTGAAGTTATTGGTGAGAAACATTTCATAATGTCCTTTGATGCGCAATCACATAGGGGTCTTTCACTTGACAGCCGGAATTGGCATAACTCCCTCAAAGTTCACCCATGGAAGGATGGAGTACTGAAGTCTAAGAAACACACACATTTATTTCAACTAACAACTGGGAATGCATGTTTTGGAATTGTAATTTCACAAATGTGTACATGTTTAATAGGTAGTGGTTAATGGGGTTTCAGCACCATATAAGGGCACTATCGCTAATTTGAAAAATAAAGAGGAGGTCAGACGGTCCCCTATACGCTGGATTTCTTGACATCAGTCAAGCTTCGCATCGCACCTTTGGATCTGCACCTTAGACGTACTCCAGTGAACGGGGGCAGATTAACTACTTTGTGCAATTCACAAACTTAGGCAGTGGGAGGTTTACAGTCATTGTTCTGGCCAAGTCATGTAACATTATAATCTTGTAACAGTTTTGGACGTTGCTGTTTCTAAACTAAAGATTGTGCACAGAGTACATTTCTTCATTGAGAAAGCTGGATTTTTTTTTTCTCACCAGGGAAAATATTTTTCTAGAACCCCCCCACCCCCACACAATTGTGAGCTGTTCTGTTCCCCTCCCACCCCTGGAAGTCGATTTACTCCACTACTTTGCTGGATTAAATCTCAGTCAATGTCCAAGAGTCAAAGGGTCAGAGAGGAGTTTGTTAATGGCCACAAACTCACAGGCTAGGTGCGCATTCACAAACTCTCAAGGCAAATCATGGTTGATCCAGCCGCACCTCACCCCTAGCACGGGGTATACTATTGCATAATTGTAGGACGTTGTGTTGTACAATTATACAGGAGTAAACGCTGCGTATTCTTTGGTGGATACTTCACGGGGGTGAATTATCAGCAGCAAAGGTGTCTTTGTCAATTGGGACCACAGTGTCAGGATAAAATGGAATGGATGAGAGAAATGTAAATATCAAAGGTTCTCTTTTGGTTTTTTTTAGGGGGTTGGGGGTGTGACATGGCACAAAAGGACAAAAGAACACAAAAACCATCCTGGTATTTTTTGTTTCATATTGTAGGGCTAGACTGGAAGCTCAAAGCAGCCTTGGAAACCTTTTCCAGTTCCTTATTGCACTGAGCGAGTGCACCCAGAGAGCCTGCCCTCTCCAGGAAGGTCTGGGGTAGCGCATAAACAAAACCTGAATCAATTTCGGTCATAACAGTTAATTTGACAGCACAATTTATGAATTTTATTTGGGGATACAAAGCCAAGTGCCCAATTAAAAAAAACAGCCATTCAGCTGCAGCCACAGGTTTCCAACATCTCATAGGAGCATTACCCCTTCTCCATCTCACTCCCCCACCCTGCCCCACCCTCACTTGTGAAATTTGAAATCAACACCATTCCTTTCCCACTGCCCAAGACATGCTCCTGTGTACAATGCAACATCAAGCTGTAGAATTTAGAAAAGGTCGTGCCTGCAATGTTTTGTGATGCAGATAACTTCTAATGTGTTCCATTCCAAGCCCTGATGTCATGTTTTTTTTTTTACTTTTTAGTCCACCAATGGCAAGCATTTTTCCTGAATGGCATTCGGATAAACAATTATTCCCGACAAGGACCAGCTTACCATGGCGCCATGAGACAAAATATTGCCATCCGAACTCTACGCTTATTCATGATGTTAGAAACAAGATATGTGTTCCACTGGCAGTGCCCTCAGCATGGATGTGTGCATTTACATTCTGCATTCCCTACTCAGTTACAGTATTAGTGAAGATCAGTCTCAAACAAGTTATTTGTACTCTGTGGCATATACTTAGACTCGCCATTAACTTTAAAACCCCAGTGCAAAAGGTAAATGTGTAAATTAACCAGTGGTGGGCTTACATCATTCCCTCTAAGTGTCCTTCCTTCACAGAGAAGCATATTTATGAGAGGCTTGCGTCACGTTTGCACCACGCAAAGTGGTACATGCATGATGCAAGCCTAAAAGTCAGATTTATGAAGTTCAGCAAAGCCACTTGCGGGGTTTTTAATGGCTTCAAATATCTTGAGTAAGACAACCAAGTGCAAATCGCTGAGATTCCTTACTCTGCGCAAGGGAGGCATTCCATGGGCGTTGCAGTGGGTGTTACCACACAACACACATGGTTTTTGATCCATTCCCAGATTTACAAGGACCATGGAATGCACCAAAAATCTTATGCCTTCCCCAGGTGAGGGGTAACGAGGAGAAATACCTTTATTTCTCCTTGTTTTTTCCGCTTTCTAAATACACACATAAAAAGAGAAAAAAGCCTCTCAGGATTGTTTTTGGCCAGGAAGATGCCCCTTCCTGCACAAAAACAATCCTGCATGCAACGGAGCACCCTTGAACCTCCATGATCCAAGGATGCCTGCGTTGGCACATGGCTGCCTAAACAGCTCAAGTGCAAGGGGAAAGGACAGGAATGTGCCATGATCGATAAATATTTTGCATTCCTGCCCTTTCCCAGTGACGTAGGGCAGCGCAGCAAGGAAACTTGCTGCTCTGCACTGCACTGCACTGCATCACTATTTCATAAATACGCCACAGACTTTCCTTCTTTTCTTACATTGACACCTGGCATAGTTTTCCCCGCAAACTGCCAGTATTTATTCATGAGAGCTAGTTGGTGCTGAAAAGGATGTGCTGTTTTCTTGTGAGTTATCATTAAAACCATTATCCTCCTGCCTTTGAATCTGGGTACATGTTGCCAATCTTTTTCTTCTTACAACAACTTTAAAAAAGGTGCAAAACTCCAGGAGCCATAATACATATAAGGCGCCCTGTCCACTCTGTGCCATGACCGACCTTTAATTGGATCTGCTGAGTGCAGACTAGGACAATATGCCATATTACACTCATGAGCTAGCCACAGTGTAGGTGCACATGTGTGCCAGCACGATAAACAGCACATTAGTGAAAGAGTGACCAGCTCTTTGAAGCCACTGGTCTGCTTTTCACTTCAGGCAGAGACTTGGCTGCAGCTTTAAAGAGGGGCAGGGTCCCCCCTCCCCTGCAGGTAGATGCAGTCAGGATGTGGACACCTGGGGAGTCCCCAGGTAGATGCAGTCAGGATGTGAACACCTGGGGAGTCCCCAGGTAGATGCAGTCAGGATGTGGACCTTATCGCCCCATGCCAAGGGCAGGTGCTGTGACTGTGTGGCACCTCTATGTTGCTCACAATCAATGCACTTACCAATGGCTTCTTTGTCCTTGGGCCTGCATCTGTAATATGGCACAGACTCAATAGGAAAGGGTTTCCTCATTTGCATGGGGTTGCACCCTCATGGAATTGAAGGAATACCCTATTTTCATTGTGTTGGTACACATTTGTGCACCAGTGTAACCCATCATACAGAAGGTGCTGTAAAAGTGTCTGCACCCCTTCTGTAATGCCGAAGTGCCAAGTGGTGCAATGAACAGATGAACATGCCTTTTGAGTCCCTGGGGCACTTTGTATAATATGGCCCCAAATTTCAACATGAAACCCACAGGCAGAAACCTTGCAAATTATGGGTTTGGTTGGGGAAAACCTTGCACCTTTGTACACCTGTAATACCAAAGCAAAAATCAAGCAAATAGATATGCAATATATGTACCATACATTTTTTTGAAAAATGTAAACTTTTTTAATTAAATTGAACTTAAACCTATATACTGTGTTATGCATGTTATTTGAAATGTCATACTGCATGTTCAAACTCTTGCTGAAAAGTTTAGTTAACTCTCTGATTCTTTCACTTCCCCGGCCAGTAATGAAGCCATTTTAAACTAATTCCAAGCACCTTGGAGCAGAACACTAGTGAATTACTTGCATAATTTCTGATTTAGGCTTTTAGCTTCTCATGCCCAAATACCCAGGCAGGTGTGTTACCTGCAGTTACTGCGCATTCTCTTTATAGTACATTTAAATGGTGAGCAGCTGCCTCTGGAGCCCAACGGATGACCTATCCATAAGAAATGAGTTGTCCACATACATATACGAAAAGATTGACATTGTGCCTAATCTCTGAGACACACTGACTGTGTTAACACTTAGGATACGTCCTGCAGAAGTAAACTGAACAACAGAGAGGTCATTACACACACCACCTCTAGCCATTATGTTCTTCAATCCTGAATGTGCACTAACTCTCTTCACCGACCAACACCTTAGCCCACGTGCAAACGTGCAGCAGTCTCAAAGGGGCCAGCACCCCTGGGGCTTGTGCATTCTTATTGATTTATTACTCTGTAGTCAACAACCCACCTGTTAGAAATTGGGTTCTTGGTTGACTGGAGTGTGAGCTCTGGTCAAGCCGCAACCACAATCCTAGCCATGGTAAGCACAAGCAAACCTCAAATTAGGCAGAGCTCAACCCCCCTGGTTGCTTGGCACAGAGGAGTCAGGCTTAACTTAGAGGTAATGTATAAAGTGTTTGTGTAACACTTCAAACAGTAAAATGGTGAAAACACCTCACAAAAAGATCAGACACCAGGTTAGAAATATAGAACAAAATTTAATAAATAAAACCAGATCAAAATGACAAAAATCCAATCAATAAAACCAGAGTTATGAATTTTTAAAGAATAAACTGCAATATAGCACCTCAACGCATATAGCGACAACCAAGGATATCTGTTCATGCAGGACTGGGTCAAAGTCAAAAGTTCAGTCCCACCATGACAAAACGTGGGTCAGATACAGTCCCAGATTAGTCCCGCTGAAGTTTTACCTTCTCAACTTATTGTTCCATGAGTCCTGTTCACGTTGGAAAGGGTTGTGGGGAGCAAGGAGAGCATCGCTGGTGGCACTCAGCATGTCGCAAAGAGCATGCCAGGCATTGCGTACGGATGGCTAGAAATTCATGCTGGCGGTCCTCCGCAGCGACCAATACTTACTGTGTGAAGAGAAGGGCTGGTGGGGGATTGCGCTGATTTTCAGTATGAGCCGCGCCGTTCCGGTGCGAACGGACCAGTTCGCGAAGACCACAAAGGCTTGCTTTAAGCCCAAGAACTGTAGGGGAGCCTTTTATGTCCATGATGTAAAGATCAGGAGGCCAGCAGACTAGCCCTTTGAGTCACTCTGGGATCCTGGTTTCAAGATGGAGGTTGGAGGTCCAGTTCTTCTTCCCCAGGCAAGAGGACAGCAAGGCAGCACAACAGGGCAGTAGCTCCTTCAGAGTAGCATTCCAGCAGGCAAAGTAGCAGCGCTTTCAGCAGCACAGAATACCTTCTTCCTGCCAGAGTATCAACAGGTCCAAACGTGTACTGAAATGGTGGTGTAGGATTTCCCTATTTAATACACAGTTGTGCCTTTGAAGTGTGGGAGAGCTTCTAGAGACATGGCTTTCAATTGCACAGATGCTCTGCCTTCCCTGCCCTGGCTACATAATAACTACAGGAGGTATGCAGACCTTTGTGTGGAGACAGGAAACAGGGTAACTTCAGGTATAAGTGAGGCTGGGCCCAGCTCCTCCCTCCCATCCTGCCATTGATGGCCCCATCCAGTCACATCTAAGCTCCCATTGTGTGTGGCTGTCTAGAAGGAATACACAAAGCACAATTGTCAACTAAACCCAGTCATGTGACCAGGAATAGTCTGCATGCACCAAATGGCTAAGGCAAGAAAATGCCGACTTTCTAATAGTGATACCAAAGGGGATGATGGACGGAGCGCTTGAGCTAATCAAACACTCACCCCCAGTCAACTGATCTGGGTTTAATCCATCATCATTCTTTAGCTCACTCAACCACCCCAGTTCAGACATGGCCATATGCAAATCAGTCTGACCCTGTGCCTCATGGGAACAGTCCAGCCCGAACTGCCAAGCCATGTCTTCCCTGGACCGGAAACAAGCTTCCTGGGACCGGTTTCTGGCTATTCAGCCGTCATCAGCCAGGCTAGCCTGAATCCAGTGGCAAAGTGAGCAAGGGACCCACGTCTGGGCATACCCTGCCAACTTAGGGCAAACAAAGCGATACCAAAGGGGATGATGGACGGAGCGCTTGAGCTAATCAAACACTCACCCCCAGTCAACTGATCTGGGTTTAATCCATCATCATTCTTTAGCTCACTCCACCACCCCAGTTCAGACATGGCCATATGCAAATCAGTCTGACCCTGTGCCTCATGGGAACGGTCCAGCCTGAACTGCCAAGCCATGTCTTCCTGGACCGGAAACAAGCATCCTGGGACCGGTTTCTGGCTATTCAGCCGTCATCAGCCAGGCTAGCTTGAATCCAGTGGCAAAGTGAGCAAGGGACCCACGTCTGGGCATACCCTGCCAACTTAGGGCAAACAAGCGATACCAAAGGGATGATGGACGGAGTGCTTGAGCTAATCAAACACTCACCCCCAGTCAACTGATCTGGGTTTAATCCATCATCATTCTTTAGCTCACTCCACCACCCCAGTTCAGACATGGCCATATGCAAATCAGTCTGACCCTGTGCCTCATGGGAACAGTCCAGCCCGAACTGCCAAGCCATGTCTTCCCTGGACCGGAAACAAGCATCCTGGGACCGGTTTCTGGCTATTCAGCCGTCATCAGCCAGGCTAGCTTGAATCCAGTGGCAAAGTGAGCAAGGGACCCACGTCTGGGCATACCCTGCCAAATTAGGGCAAACAAATCGATACCAAAGGGGATGATGGACGGAGCGCTTGAGCTAATCAAACACTCACCCACAGTCAACTGATCTGGGTTTAATCCATCATCATTCTTTAGCTCACTCCACCAACCCAGTTCAGACATGGCCATATGCAAATCAGTCTGACCCTGTGCCTCATGGGAACAGTCCAGCCCTAACTGCCAAGCCATGTCTTCCCTGGACCGGAAACAAGCATCCTGGGATCGGTTTCTGGCTATTCAGCTGTCATCAGCCAGGCTAGCTTGAATCCAGTGGCAAAGTGAGCAAGGGACCCACGTCTGGGCATACCCTGCCAACTTAGGGCAAACAAAGCGATACCAAAGGGGATGATGGACGGAGCGCTTGAGCTAATCAAACACTCACCCCAGTCAACTGATCTGGGTTTAATCCATCATCATTCTTTAGCTCACTCCACCACCCCAGTTCAGACATGGCCATATGCAAATCCAGTCTGACCCTGTGCCTCATGGGAACAGTCCAGCCCGAACTGCCAAGCCATGTCTTCCCTGGACCGGAAACAAGCATCCTGGGACCGGTTTCTGGCTATTCAGCCGTCATCAGCCAGGCTAGCTTGAATCCAGTGGCAAAGTGAGCAAGGGACCCACGTCCGGGCATACCCTGCCAACTTAGGGCAAACAAAGCGATACCAAAGGGGATGATGGACGGAGCGCTTGAGCTAATCAAACACTCACCCCAGTCAACTGATCTGGGTTTAATCCATCATCATTCTTTAGCTCACTCCACCACCCCAGTTCAGACATGGCCATATGCAAATCAGTCTGACCCTGTGCCTCATGGGAACAGTCCAGCCCGAACTGCCAAGCCATGTCTTCCCTGGACCGGAAACAAGCATCCTGGGACCGGTTTCTGGCTATTCAGCCGTCATTAGCCAGGCTAGCTTGAATCCAGTGGCAAAGTGAGCAAGGGACCCACGTCTGGGCATACCCTGCCAACTTAGGGCAAACAAAGCGATGCCAAAGGGGATGATGGACGGAGCGCTTGAGCTATTCAAACACTCACCCCCAGTCAACTGATCTGGGTTTAATCCATCATCATTCTTTAGCTCACTCCACCACCCCAGTTCAGACATGGCCATATGCAAATCAGTCTGACCCTGTGCCTCATGGGAACAGTCCAGCCCGAACTGCCAAGCCATGTCTTCCCTGGACCGGAAACAAGCATCCTGGGACCGGTTTCTGGCTATTCAGCCGTCATCAGCCAGGCTAGCTTGAATCCAGTGGCAAAGTGAGCAAGGGACCCACGTCTGGGCATACCCTGCCAACTTAGGGCAAACAAAGCGAGTACCAAAGGGGATGATGGACGGAGCGCTTGAGCTAATCAAACACTCACCCCCAGTCAACTGATCTGGGTTTAATCCATCATCATTCTTTAGCTCACTCCACCACCCCAGTTCAGACATGGCCATATGCAAATCAGTCTGACCCTGTGCCTCATGGGAACAGTCCAGCCCGAACTGCCAAGCCATGTCTTCCCTGGACCGGAAACAAGCATCCTGGGACCGGTTTCTGGCTATTCAGCCGTCATCAGCCAGGCTAGCTTGAATCCATTCCCATGAGGCACAGGGTCAGACTGATTTGCATATGGCCATGTCTGAACTGCGGTGGTGGAGTGAGCTAAAGAATGATGATGGATTAAACCCAGATCAGTTGACTGGGGGTGAGTGTTTGATTTTCTCAGGCGCTCCGTCCATCATCCCCTTTGGTATGACTTTCTAATAGTGGCATTTTCAAAATTATAATTTAAAATCTGAACTCACCATAAGTTTGGATGTTAGATTAGAATTCCAGAGACACCAAAAATGAATCTCCTATCTCTTCCCATTTAGAAATTACACTTATAAAATCTAATAAGGCAAATTCAATGTTATCCTATGGGAGAGACAGGCCTTGCAGTAGTGAAGAACGCATTTAAGAGTTTATCCACTACCACGACATGTAAAACGTACAAGCACATGTCCAAATATTGAAATATGCTGCACCCTACTCTATTCATTCCTAGGGTAGGCCCTTGACAACCCTTTGGGGTTGTCTAGGGCCTTCCCTAGGGATGACTTATATGTATTAAAAAAGAAGGTTTGGCCTGGCAACAGGTCGACATGGCAGGTTAACACTGCACACACAGGCTCTGCAAAGGCAGGTCTGAGAATTGTTTAGAGAGCTACTTAAGTGGGTGGCACAATCAGTGCTGCAGACCCACTAGTAGCATTTATTTAAAGGACCTGGGCACCGGTAGTGCCACTTTACAAGGCACTTATAAGTAAATTAAATATGCCAATTAGGTATAAGCCAATTCTACCATATTTTAAGGAGAGAGCACAGTCATTTTAACACTGGTTAGCAGTGGTAAAGTGCAGAGTGTCCTAAATCCAACAAAAACAAATTCAGCAACACGTAGGAGGGGAAAGGCAAAAGGTTTGGGGGTGACCCTGCAAAAATGGCCTGGTCCAACACAAGCCCCCTCCAGCCTAAACCCTACAGAGACTAATCAACACCTTTAATGTACTTCCCTGTTTAAGTGATAGAACGTGGACAATGGCCCTCTGCTGCAGGGGCACTTGTCAGTTTTTCGCCTCTCTGAACTCAGTTAAATCCCTCTGTCTATTCTCTCCTGAGCCACTGAACTAACCCATTGGGAGCCCTTCTCGTCACCTGTGGGTTCTATATGTGCAGCACCTAACCTTAACTTGCCCACAGATGCATCCTAGTAGGCAGACACTACCACCATGGCCAACAAAGTGATGTGGTCCACTCCATCCATTGGGTCTGACTTCTGTCACCAACCCAAGGAAAACTCTGTCCATAATGAAAGCACCTAACAGATGCCACTGACAGCTGTTAGTGTCCAGTTGTTAAACATTCATCGTGAAGACTTCATGGGGGAGTAGCAAAACGTTTGTGTTCCAGTGAAAAACATTCCTCGTTTCCCATGATATTTTCCTCCCAGAGTCAATCAGCCATGCAGGTGCTGTATTCTCAGTTGGTGGCTTGGTGGGAGCAGACAGTGTGAGAGACGGTAGGCAATGTACAGTACAAGGACAATCAAGAACAGAACTACAATTCCCATGATTCCTGCTGAACCAGACGTATAAAAGCGGCTTCCGGGTTCAGCACGTTGCAGATTATTCTTGCCGGATCTCTGAAGCGGAGCTGCTGTGTGTTTGTTATCAGAGTCTTCTTGTTGGTAAGGGTGCAGTGCACCAATCTAAGTTTGAGCTGTTAAAAACGGTGGCGGAATGAAGGTCAGCCCCGTAAGCAACACTCAACTTTAACAAACAAAGCGAACATTTATTTCTGTGTCGGGAAGTGTACCCGTAAGACATTTTATGGTGAGGAATGCGCCAGTGTAATGATTAAGACTCAATTTATGTTTCGGTGTATGTACTTCACCTTGCTAGGATAACTTGTTCGTTTCTGGAATCCTTTGGTACTGAGAGAGGTAAACAACTTTGAATGTTCCCAAAGAAAATATGAAGCCACTGTGTGCAATGAACGTGGCATCCCTGCAATATTTTGATAGGTTTTCGGGGTATCGATTTTGTTACTGAGAATAGGTCCTAAGGAACCTATGAACTATGAAAAAGGAAATATCGGCTATGAGAATGAATAATCACTGATTCCTTGATTGCTATTATAAGACTCAGTCGCCCATTGGAGCATTTATTTGTTTTTTTGTATTTTCGTTTTGATATCTTAACAGGGCATCGTTGAGTCCTGGTTGGTTCAATCCATGTGAGGCTTGTCTTCTTGGTTTATTTGGTAGGTATTCATGATTATGGGAAGTGTGAAGGAAAGCTACTGTTACAAAGTTTTAAGTAGATAAACCTTCTTTTATATTGCATTATTACTCGGATGAAAAGAGGATAGGGGAATACTTGGCCTCTTGTCCAGGGTAATTTTATTTTGCAGGTAATATATACATATATTAGTACAGAAGAATTGTGAAGATAATTAGTCGTTCAATAGAAAAGATCTTGTGTTTCACAGCTCTCCTTCCCTGCCGTTCCCTTCCCTTGCTTCCCTCACTTGTTCACCTTAATATTCTGTGCTGTTATAGCAATCAAATTTAAGGCTATCAAGAGGTGGTCCACTTTGAGCAGCGAGCCGATCCCGAGGGACTTGATTATTGAGTTGCAACACCAGTACCAGACCCCAGGCCATCCAGACTTCTCTGACCTCTGAGATTTCTCAGAGTGGGGGGAAGTAGCCCCGGGTAGTTTGCACCCTTCTTCCAACATACCTCCCAATTCAAGTGCAGTATCCGGATACTGGCCAATCAGCTCAGGGCCTGTACCATGAGACTCAACAGAGGACAGGGCAGAGTGCTCACTCACCCTGCCCCTCCATCTGGGATCCTGTACCCTCCGCTTGAGAGTTGTACCCCCAGACAGCTGAACTGTCCAGGCACGCTGGGCAGCCACCCCTCTTAGTTCCGCTGATACTGGGGGCAATTCATTCTCCAGAAGGCTGTCTATGGGCATCTGAGGACTAAACATGACCCTCCTCTGGGTCACCTTCCCACCCCACTCCAGGGATACTAGGAAAGAATCTTGCCTATGGGCCTGCTCCAGGGAAACTATCTTTTCCAATATCTTGGTATGGCTATCCCCAGTATCCCTCAGCGCAGTGACTGGGACCCCATCCACTTTTACCTGGTTGAAGTGACAACTCTCACCAACAGGGATCACCAGGTCACCCTCTGAGACTATCTCCCAGCTGAGGGAGATCCTGGCATGGTCTATGAGCTGTTCAACACAAAATGGGGCCGCTCCCAGAGTAGTGACCTAGGTACAGAAGACTTAAATTGTGAGTGTAGGCATCTCACAAAATGTGACGGACTGGTCTCACACACCACCTGGTGTCATGCTTCATCATTGATCAGTCCTCGCCCTCCAGAAACTCAGTTTGGTGGAGGGCGGGCATACACCTGACGACAGGGATGCACTTCTAAACTAAGTGGGGGCCCGTAAAGAGTGAGTGAGAATTAAAAACCATTATAGTTACCAAATTAATTTTAATGTGGCAGGCAGCTATATGGTTCTAAAAACAAGTGAACGGTGTAATGGGTAATGTATTGCCCCCTCACCGGGGAGGAGAGAAGCACACATATAGGTGCACCTACGGGAGACGCACCTTGATGCATGTTTGATTACAGGGGTCATCCCTTTTTGCCCTCCTCCCATGGGGCATTTAGGTTCATGTTCTAGGGCTTCAAAGTGAGCCCTCTCTCCTGTGGAGTGTGACACAGGTCACCCCACATAGTGGCATCTTATCACCACAAGGTCGGTAAGAACGGAGCCCTTCCTTTTTCTTAGGTCCTGATGAATGCCATGGACCCAACTGGGCCACATGGCAGAAACATGTCGACTGCACCCACAACGGTGATGGGACCTAGGTCACTACTCTGGGAGCGGCCCCATTTTGTGTTGAACATTTTATGTTGGAGGCTGGTCTGCTCCTGGTGTCCCACGCCTCTAGTTCCCTACCCGGGACCTCCCGGGGATAGTGTGGTTAGGCTACAGGGCCACTACTGTAGAGTTCCCACCAGTAGGTGGTCTCTTTGGACAGAGGGAATCCCCGTGCTTGTGTCCTAACTGGGAACACACAAAGCAGTGGGGTCAGAAATGGGGTGCCCTGGGCCACCACCCACCAGAACCTCCCTCCTTCTTTTCTGACCTTAAAGACACGCATTCAGTAGCAGAATACATGCAACATCGTTGCTTGCATCCTCCAACATACAGATCATTGCTTGCACCTTGCATACTCCGCTCTAGTGATTGCTTACAACGCCACCCCCGCTCCTGTCATTGCTTGCACCAGCCCAGGTCCCCCTCCCTCACCTCCCTTCCCCGTCCTTGTTATTTGCACCCACACCCACCCCATTGTCCTCCAGCGTTGTTGCTGCTTCTTTTAAACATGATGCGTTTTTGATCCTTTAATCTGTGGCTTGTGTACTTCTGTTGCTTCCACTTTCAGTGGCATGATACAGTCAACGTTTCCCGCTGAGTAAATTATTGCTGAAATAATAATAATAAGAGTTCGCTCATATTTGTAAGTTTTTTGGTGGGCGTGAAAATGTCCTTTCAGCAGCACAATACATGCGCTGGGTTCTGATAACATTTGGGGGCACAAAATAGCAACAGCTCCCATGGATGGGGGGAACATCAAGCATGTTGGGAGCCAGTGAATGGAGCTCTCTAATGGTACCGGTTACATATGGCACGATAAATCGATCCTGAAAGAGTATGAGGCTGTCAGGGAATGGGGGCCGGGGAAGGCAGCAAGCCATGGCCAAAGAGGACTCCACAACATCAGATAGCCCCTGGACGAGGTCCCACTGAAGCTGTTGACTATTGACAGAAAAGCTCCAAGTGGGAGAGATTAGAATTTTGCGCCAAAGGAAGCTCCGTTGCCGGCCAGATACTTTTACATAAACTGAAATGTGGTTCTTTCAGAGTTCATTCAAAAAACTTTTTCACTGGTGTTTTCCTGTGATCCAAGCTGTTCCCCGTTGGTGCAAGAGGCTGCCGGTGCAGTTTCCCTGTTGCCGGCTCTCGTTTCCTTGTTGCTGCGTGGGCCGGAGGCTGCGAGGGGCTGCTGTGGTTGGGAGGGCCTCTCTGTCTCTCTGCAGCGGCAGGAGCCGCGGGAACCGCCTGACAGCGGCAGGAGCCGCGAGAGTCACCCCGCAGCTGCAGGAGCCGCGAGAGTCATCCCACAGTGGCAGGAGCCGCGAAAGTCACCCCGCTGCGGCAGGAGCAACGAAAAACCTCCAGCAGCGGCAGGAGCCGCGAGAGCCAGTAGCGGCAGGGGCCGCGGTGGTCGTTCGGCTGCAAGAGGCTGCCGGTGCCTTGTTTCCTTGCTGCCGCGAGGGGCTGCCAGAGGCTCCCGGAGGCTGCCAGAGGTCGCCGGATAGCCGAGAGTGCCTCTCCGTGGCGGCGGGGGAGAGGAGCAAGAGCCACCTGGCTGTCTGGCAGCTGCCTTCCTTGCGGTGGCAGGGGCGGTAGCAGCAGGAGCCGCCAATCAGCCACCAAATCACCTCCTGAAGCCGTGTGAGCCTTCCGTGGTGGCAGGAGTCGCGAGCCAACTTTAGCAGCAGACAAAACTCTTTCCTAAAGCGCCAGAAACTAGAAGCCGCAATAGCGGCAGAAGCCCCTGGTTCTTTCCTTTTGAGTTTGGAGCTCATATAACCAGAGCCAGTGCTGACAAGCAGACAAGTACAAGTACAAGCACAAGGCAGGAGGAGCTCGTAGAGGTCGGCCTGGGCAGGGGCACAGCACAGCCGCCCAACACTGTGCCCAACCGAGATGGAGAACCGCCAGAGAACCACTTGACAACAGGGGGCAGGTAGGCGGGCTAGCAAAGCGAAGTAAAGCAAAACAAAAGCGCAAGTCAATGTTAAGTTAGGTGAGCCAGGTGAAGGGCGCTTCTATAGAATTCAGCTAAATCTGGCCTACTGAAGCACCAGGGCCATCGCCACCCATAGCTACCTACAGCTTCCCATCGCTACCCATCGATACCCACTGCTACTCACTGAAAGATCCTGTTGGACAGCCCCTCTCTACTGCCACGTGACCGGACATTGAAGCACAGCACAGCACAGTTATTCACTGAGAAATCCTGAGAAAACCTGTTGGCATCAGGCAACCAGCAGTTATCGATTTTAACGGACAGGCATCGACAACAATAAGTGCTCAGAAATAGAACATACAAGAACTAGCTCCTGACTCAGCCCGTAGACACTGACCCCCCTCTCAAACTCCCAGACTCCCAGACTCAACTTCTGGCCTCCTGCACCAAGCAACCAGCGCAACCAGAGCAAGTGTAGCACTCTGCAAGGGGAGGAGAAGAAAAGGCAAAAGAAAAAGAGAAGGAAAAGGGGTGTACAATGAGATCCGGGAGGTCAAGGGACCCACCGGCACCTTTGAATCCTACTAAAAGAGCCAGGAGAGCAAACAAAGGTAAAGAGAAACTCAGTAAGGACCCCAAGAAGACCAGCGAAAACGACCTGAAGAAAGTGGAGATGGAAGAGGAAGGAGAGGAAGGAGGAGGTGAAGTGCAGTTGATCTCCTTGATCCCCCTACCCCCAGGCCACCCAAGCCCAAAATCTTTATTAAACCTCAAAGGGAGAGGGGAAGCAAGCGGCATAGCAGGCACAGCTGCGAGCGCAGCCACATCGAGCAAAACTAGTTACCAACCGAAAATGTACACAAAGTTTTCATTCATCAAGGACGCCGGCTCAGTTCTATGCCTGAACAGCCGGAATGCAAATAATCTGCCTACTCCGATGCAGCCCAGAACCTACTTACTGGAACAAAAGCTACAGCCAGAGCCAATGAAAGAGCTGACGAGAGGGCTGAAGAGAGAGCTTGCAGTAGAGGAGACAGAGGACGAAGATGACGAAGGTAGCAACGGGAGGGATGGCGCCGAAGGTCCCGATGTCGCATCGATAGAAGAGTGCAGAGATCACTACAGCAGGGCGACTTCTACGAATATTAGAATGCGGGACTCGGATTTGGACCTGGACCCATTGTCAAAGACAAAGTCAAGGGCAAACAAGAGTGAACGCCAAGACCCCATCCAGAGTGCTCCGAGCGCCCTGAACACCGGAACTATAATAAACTGGAGCATGAAGAGTATCCCAAAATCAACATCCATGGGAGTGGAAGTTCTCTAGAAGATAGACAAGACACAGCTAGAAATACAGAGGAAAATACAGAGAGGCAAAAGGTACCCGAGGCTCCTGGCGTACCCGACGCACTTGAGGCACCCGAGACACCAGCATCAGTACCTAGCGCATCAAGCAATCTTAACACGCGGAACACGGGCCCCAAAATAATGGCAGGACAGGGGGCTCCCCGATTACAACAGGATCTCGCGTGCGAGAAAAACACACTCTCAACACAAGATCGTAGGCAGGAGCGACCAGAGCTCAACAAGGGTACGAGTAAGCCTACGGATCAGGGAGACAAAACAAAGGGTCAGTCTCCATATACTCCTACCACAATGCACACTACTGCACAAGACTGGCCTGAACTCTATGCAAATGCCCAACAATCTGAGCATTCTGGGCTAACCTCAGATCCTTCTCGAAGCCTCCCACCAGTCCTAGCCAAATCAGCCTCTAATCCATCGAAGGCCATGGACCCAGAATCCTCGTATCTAACACAAGAGGAGTGGGAAGAATTGGCTGCTTCTTACACAGCAACCTCTCACGAGGTCCCTCAAGAGGTGCTAACAGGCCCGAACAACAATGTCTCACACCCTACTCCCAGTAATACAACACCGCAAGCCAAAGAAGACATTTGGGTTTTTCTCCTGCACACAATGCAAATGTCCGTCAATGCCATCATATCAATCGGACAAGATGGACCTCCAGCTGTGAGTTCTAAATTCGCTCTCAATCTTTGTCGCCAACATTGACGACAAACTAGCTGAGCTGAACAGCCTGGTCAAAAGGGCACAAGAAGAGACAAAATGTATACAATTGAATTGCACCTGTATAACAATTGTGGATAAGCTGGCCACACTCCCAGCAGCAATGGACAATCTTCTCTCAGACTTCAGGGAGGCCGTAAAAAACAGTCCATCAGCGGGTCTACCCGAGAGGAAAAACAAAGCATGGCAGATAAACAATGAGGGAACCCTGACATTAACCGAGGGGCCCTCAGTCCAAGTACCAGAAGCACAGTGGATAAGGGAAATTGAGCATATAACATTGCCAGGACCAAACGGTCATCCGAGGGACGGAGAATGCCAAACACCACCAAATAGCAATACTACAGCGACACGGGAACCCCTGCAAAAGGATGAATTGCCAGAACATCGCCGCTCCGTAAAGCAGGGGAGAAAGCAGAGAAGGAAGGGCCGCAAGCAAAAGCTAAACATCTTCGTAGAACCTAAGGGCAAAAACAACAAAGCTAGGAATCTGTCACCGGAACCAGCACATGATAAGTCAGCCCAAATGGGCTGTGAAACTGATACGGATCAGGACTCGAGATCCACCTCGAATCAGGAACAGTGGCATAGGATCCAAAGGAAAACCAATCGAAAAAGAAAAACTTCCACCAGGGTTATTCCCAAAAATGAAGCCGGCCCCGCCCAGACGAGCAATGAAATAGCCACAACACCTAATGCAAGTGAAGGCTTGAATAAGATTGAGAGACTAAATATCAAATTGAGCACCACCAGAAATAAAAAGCCTCCCCCCAGCCCAGATAATGTGATAGAAACAGGCCATTCCCCAGGGGCCTCAACAATAGCAAGTACCGCAGGGCAGGAGTTAATGGGAGAAGACGAACCGAGGGCCCAGGATCAAAGAACGACAGCAGGGGAACCCACTAGGCTAGAGAACATCTCAATAACCTCACAGAACAGCCTAAACATCAAAAAGGGACATCTAGGCAACCCCACAATTATTCTTATTCCGGAATACACATCTAGGGGCGCTTTCGATATCCTAAATAGGGGTAACATACTACGCCTGCTGAACTCCATTAACAGCTTAAAAAATATATCTGCTAACGATCTGGAGTCAGTGGAATTCATAGCCTCACCGGAACATCCAGGGGTAGAATCCACAAAAACAGTATGGACCACAACGGAACTAGCTGAGAGAGTGCTCAAAGAACAAGCGAAGCTTAATAGCTGGGGCATAAAGCTCCGACCATTTGCAAAACCTAGATATCCAGACCCTCTGGCATCCGATTGTCAACAATGGAATGTATATAATCGGGACAACCTGGACTCTCAATCGCTTTCCGTACTGCGAGGGGCTCGCAACAAAACCCCTGACAACTCAGATCGAAAAGAGCAAGGCATTAGAAAGCAATACGTCATGACAGAGGCGACCCATTTAGATTGGAGCTGGCTGTCCAGGACCATAAACAACAAATCGGAAAAACATTGACAAAGCAGGTCCGATACTGGGAAATCCTCCAGCACTTTCAAATTGTGCTCCTGGAATATTAATGGCCTAGTAGATAAGCTCACGGATAGGGAACTGAGGGGCATATTAGCAAGACCGGCGATAAAATTATCGCCGTTTTAGCGGCAGGAAACTGCCGCTAAAACGGCGATAATGGGCTTGCTAATATGCGTTATGGAATTCCAATAGAAGCCCAGGTTAGATGTCCTGCACATCTAACATGGGTTTCTATTGGAATTCTATAACGCATATTAGCAAGCCCATTATCGCCGGTCTTGCTAATATGCCCCTAAACCTTTACATGCAAAGATTCAACCTTATTGCATTGCAAGAAACATGGACTGACTCACCACCAGCACTTCCAGGCTACACCCTGAATTTCTTCTCTCCTACACAGAGCGCAATATTTGGTCATAAAAAGGGAGGCCTTGCTATATATAGTCCAATAAGAGGTTTATTCGCGGTAGTGCCACTGGCACACAAATTAGACCCACCGAACGCAATGCAAGCACTACGAATCTCCATACGGGAACAGGTTAAAAAAGAAGAGATAATTCTGATAAACCTTTACTTACACCCCCGAGGAAAGAAGCAAGGAGCCCAACAGCTGAAAAAAGAGCTCACAAAATTGCTAACCATAGAGAAAACAAACAGTCTGATCATTAGTGGCGACTTTAATCTGAACATGCTCAACAACACTATCACAGAAATTACCACAGATGAGGACCCATTCGCATGGGAATTAAGCCCTCAAGATAACTCGTCCGGAGGCAGAAGCACAAAAACAGCACAGCGACTTCTAGTGACACTAGAAGAACTGGGCCTCTGAGCACTTAATAGAAGACTCCCAGGGGACCGCCCCCAAGCGGCAACGTTTCATAGTACAACAACCAGTTCCACAATTGATTTCACCTTCCTCTCCAGTAACCTGTTTCAATCGGCAAGAGATTATCACATCGGCTCACTAGACTTCAGTGATCACTAACCTCAGGAAGTCACAATAGAGGTCTTCACAATTTTAAACCCTGAATGTGCCAAGGGGCACAATTCAGTCTACGCCGCGAATGACAGACGGATAAAATGCAGAAAGATGACCCTCAGCGCCTTCTGCTCCATGCTAAGCAAGCACTCAGCGAAGCGCAAAATGTAACAATAGATCTAATCGAGAGCTGGGAGAAGTTTGTAGAAACTCTACGCAACAATATTGGAACAAAACAGGGGAAGAACTGGTTTGAAGGAGCTGGTCAAGCCGAGAAGCACATGAGGTACCATAACTTCAGAAACAATACTCATCTAAAAAACCTAAAGACTCTCATCAGACAAGCACTACGAAGCCTGAGGGCAGACCCTGCCGCCAAAGAAGAGTTGAGGCGGCTAAAGCGCGACCGCAGGAGGCTGATCTGGTGACTTAAGCGAGAAGCAGATGAGTCTCTCTGGGCTAAACTCTTACAAGATGCCAAAACTAACAACAGCGCTCAATTCTGGCAAAAGACCAACAATCTGATCAAGGAGCGGAGTCAAGGCATTAACTCTTATGTCACAGAGGATGACTGGACAATCTTTCTTAGTACGCATTTTAATGAAACCGACACAAACAGTCAAAGAATACCTAATCCCGCAAAGGACACTGAGGGGCGATTAATGCTGTGTTGCAAACACTACGATCTTCAGCAGCCAGATCAGGCAATCGTAATCACGAATAGGCCTGGGTGGAAAACTACGCTACGCTCGCGTAGTTTGCGCAACTACGCGCTACGCGAATTGCACGTAGCACAGGGCAAAAACGTGTAGCATAGCGTAGCGGGCATTTTTTGCTTGCTCGCGGTCCTCAACGTCAAGTTGGCGACCGCGAGCGAGCAAAATGACATCCCGACGAGACTTTTTCCTCGTTCGCGATCAGCAACATCAAGTTGCAGATCGCGAGCGTGGAAAATAAACCTCCCGGCGAGATTCTCAACGCGGGGAGGTCAGGTTTCTCATTGCGAGTGGTCGCGTATGCTCGCAACCGCTCGTGATGAAAAACTACCAGTCCGCGTTGAGAAAACTGCCGCTCGAGTACAAATCTACTCGAGCGGCAGAAAACGACCGCTTGCACTGTGCAAGATGCCGTTTGCAATGATTGCACAGTGCGGACAAGCATCCGGCACTGTGCAATCATTGCGAACAGCATTTCCTACCGCACTACGCAGTTCGCATAGTGCTACGCGTAGCTCGCGTAGTGCGAAGTGCACTTCGCGTAGCTACGCGTAGCGCTACTACGCGAACTACGCCCAGGGTTAATCACGAATGCACTGATTAGCAACAGAATTTCAAAGGGAAGACGCGAGGGGGCGCCTGGACCAAATGGGATTCCCCCCATACTGTTCAAGCAAGAGCCGGAATATTGGGCCGCCGTACTTAAACCAATGTTCGAAAAAATCCTACAGACATCAATAATTCCATCATCATGGAGGGGAGCCATCATCTCACCTATCTTCAAAAAGGGAAACCAAAACGACCCAAAAAATTATCGGCTAGTGGCTTTGCTTGACAACGAGGCCAAATACTTCGCGGGCCTCTTACTAGAGGAACTGACATCGTGGGCAGCTGAGGTTTCAGCAATTCCATACAACCAAATAGGCTTCTGCAAAGGTATGGGGACTACCACTAACATATTAGTGCTTTCTCTATTAATCGATGCTGCCCTCGAAGCGAAGCAAACCCTGTATCTGTGCTACATTGACTACAGCGCCGCATTCGACCATGTCAACAGAAACCTTCTGTGGGAAAAATTAAAAAAGCTGAATATCCCCCCGTTGCTCTTAAAACAACTAATTCTTCTGCACAGCGAGACATGGGTGCAAGTCAAATTAGGCTCTGGCGAATACCTAACAAGGAAGATCTCAACAAGCACAGGGGTAAAACAGGGCTGCGTACTCGCTCCAATACTTTTTAATCTTTTCATGGGAGAGCTATCAACGCTGCTAAATGAAAGCAACTCGCATGCACCAAAGTTAGGGGGCTCCCAGCTGTCGCACCTCTTTTATGCAGACGACCTGTTACTTATCAGCCAGACCTCTGTAGGCCTTCAGCGGCTACTGGACATTACGTCAAGATACTCTGCAGCTAATAGGCTTAGCATCAACCAAGAAAAATCTAAAGTTATGTGCGTTAATCTCCCCAAAAGAAAATAATACGGAACTGGCTCTTGGCATCAAGGAAGCTGGAAACGGTCTGTGAATATAGATACTTGGGGTCATCATAGATTGCAAGGGCAACTTCAAGCCGCAATGTGACGCCATAAAAGGAAAGGATTAATGGTTGCGGTGGCACTTAGAAACCTAAAAAACGTGGTCTCTGGTCCAAGCCTATCACCCCTCATAAAGGTGATCCAGGCAAAATTAATCCCAGCCATCACTTACGGCAGTGAATCAATGAGGGGGAGGGATGCTGCTTCAGTAGATGGAACGGTAGCAAAGGCGCTACGCATGATCTTTGGCCTTCCGAGGTACACATTGCCCGCTCAGATGAGACTAGAATTTGGGCTACCAAAAGAAGAGCTGGCACATAAAGGAACCTACATAAAAAGCTGGCACAAAGTAATCAGGGGAGATCCGAAAACATTAAATGCTCTCCTGTGTAAGGAACTTCAAGTTAAAGCAACTTGCCCGGCAAGGTGGTACCTGGAGGCCGCTATCGATCAACTTGGCTTACGGCAATTATGGGAACTCCCAGGCTCGCCAGCAGGCTTTAAAAAGGTGGTCAATAAGACAGTCCGAAAAGAATCATTGTTGCAGGACAAAGCCGCCTTGATAGAGCGTGCTCACGGCTGGCTTACAGTTCAATCGTACATCAAGCCCTCGCCCCAAGCTTATCTACAGACAGGCTTCTCCAAAAAAACAAAAGAGAAGTTCCTGAAATTTCGCCTAGGGTTACTGCCGTCCGCGGCCCACCTACCACTGTGGTTACGCCTGCAGTTACCAACAAAATGCCGACTTTGCGGGAACGGCAAAGAGAACACCGTACATCTCATTGCCATCTGCAGTGAACTTACTCAAGAACGTCGCTCCCTCTTGAGACCACTTTTTAACAACCGCAGGATACGGATCTGCAGACAAGCGGTGCTGGCTTGCTTCAAAGGTGACGACATCCAACTGAGTTGCCGAATGGTAAAACTCCTTGAAACGGCGGAAACCCGCCTCAAAAGCCTGAAGGATAGCCAAAAACCTAGCAGCACCTCGAAGGACGGGAGGATCAATCCACTCTAATCCTCAAAGAGTAAGCACCAGTTGGCACTGGCAAAGGAACAGGTGGCATTATGTCGGCATGAGGTGCGTCCAAATACCCCAAAGCGACCACAAACCAACTCTAGGAGAGTGTGGCCCCGGCAGGGAAATTGACAGGCACCAACGTTTACTGCTTTAACCATCAGGAAAGACAACAGTAGCACCGATAGAAAAGAACATACTAGCAGCCCACTTAGGATGCAAGCGGGCATGGACCCAATAGATGGACCATCCAGTCTTCACAAAACCTTCTGTTGGGAACGCCCAGGAACACCGCACCGCTTTTAATCGCATCAACCCCCTGAGTATTGAGATTCAAAGCGCGCTTGCACCAAGGTCTAGCCTGCTCCAGACATTTGGTGAGGACGAATAACATGCTCCATCTTTTAGTCCAATTCAAGAAGAAGGGGCATAATCCTGGCCTCTGAACTTTACCCAAACCTCATGTTGCCACCCGCCAAGTCTCGATTTTCACTAGGTGGAGGACAGTGCAGAAAAGCAAACAGCTACTTTGAACTATACTGAATAACACTGATCACATCACAGGGATATCCCAAACTGTCAACATGACTAATCTCCTTTTCTTTTTTAACGTAAATATGTTTTTACCGAAGTGGCACTTTCTAAAATGTTTTTATTGCACTGGCACTTTACTACATTACCACTCTGCTGGCAACAAGTATCAACTTACTGCATTGCAAAATAGGCTGTCTAACTGAATTCATACTTTATTTTAAGATTGATGCTGCTGTTTTAGTATGCTTTTTACTGATGGATTTATTGTCTGAATATGCATGAACTTGACCTTTGTTTTATTAATTGAATTCTTGTTCACATTGTAAAGGTTTTAAATAACCATGTACAATAAAGCATTACCTTACTTGTTTATGGGTAGTCTACTAGGGTCCTCGCCCAAGCACAACAATTAATACAACAGTCTGTTGTATTAATTAGTGTGTTTAGGTGAAGTTTGCAGCAGATTACCCATTAACAAGTGAAAACATTTTTTGAATGAACTCCAACAGAACCTCATTTCAGTTTATGCACTGCAATTAATCCAGGTTCTGAGGTACACAGGGCAACCAATATTGTATTGTGTGGGCTGGATACCCTTTGCGCCTTCGTCCAGTGAAGATTTGTACCTTCAAACTTAGTCACTTTTTTGGCAGCTTGGATTCTTCCAGAAGGTCAAGGCTGCAGGCTGTAGGGGAAGAGGGCTCCGCAAAGCCATATACCTTCTCCATGAGTCCCTGCTGACTCACATTTGCTGCTTTGGAAAAGCTCTCAGTAGGAGCAACCAACCTGAATCTTTGTCCAAGCCACAATGCACATTCGTTGAATCGGCTTGGCAGGTTGGTTCCAGTCGTATGGAGGTCTTTGGAGCCAAATTCTTTCTAAGACTCAGGTTTCAAGATATGTTAGAAGGAGTACATTTTGACACCAGCCAAGGCTTCTGTAAATTGAGGATGGCGCTCTGGGGCCAATACTTACTCTAACAGAGGACAGCTGCAGAGTCCAGGGTTGGGTCCAGTTAGAACTGGTCAGCTGGGCAGTTGCAGAAAAGGCCTCTTGTACTTTGTTGTGTCCCTGTAACTTGAACAGGAGTCACCCCTGTGGCCCTTGGAGTCCACTTCTTTCTCCAGGGTACAAGAGGGAGAGTAGATCCAGTCTTGTAAGCTCCGCTCAGTTCACAGACAAGGTCTAGTCTGCTTCTGTTCTTCCACAGGTCCAGAGAGTGTTCCACGGAGGGTACTCTGTGTGCCCCATTTATGCCTGGCAACAGCCTGTGGATAGTGGTGACTCCTGGCTCCTCAATAACCAATGAGGTAACTTTCCCGGGAATAACTCTACCCACCTTTACAAAATGTCCTGTGTGCCTACAGCAAACAATCCCGCAATGCCCCTCTCTACCTAAAACCAAGATGGCAAAACCCTTCTTCAAGCAGAGATTATGTGCCCACCCTGGAGGTGCAAAAAGGAAATGAGCAACCCCATCTCTTTGGTCACTCTAAACCAGTTCTAGAAACAGCTCCTCTCCTTCTGGCATTGGTGCCTGTCTAACTGGGGAAACAAATGAGGGCCCTGCCTGTGTATCAGCTAACATTTGCCTATGACACAGTAAGCCTGTTTGAAGTTAATCATATTCCTGGATCATTTCACCCAAGGCCTTCGTCCTGCTCTGGGTGCAGTTTTCATACCTCATCAAGGAGGCTACTCAGGTGCCTGGTGACAGTTGGAGCTTGTGCAAATGGGCCTTAAGAGTCTTTAGGCTGGCAAAAGGTGACCTTCCATAAGTACCTTTCCAAAATATTAATTACATTTTCCGGCTTCACCAGTGAGTTGGATTTTTAATAAATAGTTCTAAAAGTCCAAGGATGAAATGTATAGTAATTTCCTAGCCAGAGATAACATTATTAAATGTAATAGTGTATCCCAATGCTTTCCTATGGAACAACCAACCCTGCTATATTGAAAATAGCAATTGGGGCCTTTTCACTGTAAGGATGTTTAACATTACATTTTTACATGTCAGACTGTTAAAAACCATGAACCCTACCTTATGGGAGGCCTACTCAGAGGTGACATTAATATTTAAAAGGAAGGTTTAGGCCTGGTGAAAGGGTTATTTTGATAGGTCAAATTTGCTGTTTAAAACTGCACAGTCGGGCTACAAATGGTCATTTTTACACTGTTACTGTAGTGGATGGCACAATGTGTGCTGCAGTCCATATAGGGGCATGCCAGTTTAATCATGTTGAAAGGGGGGGGCACACGCACTTTATCGCTGGTTAAAAGAGGTACAGTGCATGAAGTTCTACAGTCAAGGCAAAAAACATGAGTGTACACCACACAAAAGATAGTCATTTCCGACAATGTGTTCTCAGTGTATCTCTGTACAGAATCATCCTTTCATTCTTCTTGTCTGCAGGGAACATGAGCTCACACAACACTAAGGATTTAGGCGGTTTATCAGAACAGTGATGGTATGACCATGTATTACAAGAAATAAAATACCCTCCACCGTTTATTAAAAAGAATGTTGCAGGTCAACATGTATAGTCACAGAAGGATTCGTGAATTGTAGTATCCTTATAATTTGAGACATGGGGTACTTTATCCCACACATATTGCTATTTTCTTTCATTGACAACATTTCTTAGTAAAGTTCACTCACTTTTATTATGATTCCTGTTCATTGGATGTTTTCCTCCCTTTTCATCAGTTTTAACTCTGCAGCTTGTCAATGTATAGTAGATTTGTATAGCGCATGATGACCCAGAAGAGGGCGTCGTGGTGCTGAGATAGAAGGTCAGAGGGTGGACACTAGAAGAAGAGCAGGACTCACACAAAAGAGAATAGCCAGGTTTTAGTTTTTTCCAGAAAGCCTGCTGATTGGGAATCATCTTAAGGTCTGCAGGCAGAGAACTTCAGGGTTTTGCAGCTAGTAGGAAGAAAGAGATGTCAATGTAGTTTTCATTTTGTTTTGTAATCGCCGGATCCAACGGCGGCTTGCCGCATTGTGTTCCTGATAAAGCTATGGGTGACATTGCTAAGCCTTGTGTTGTGTTGTGTTAATAAACATTCCACTCTTATTCTGTCCTCCTTTAGGTCTTTAACTGTTGGATTCAAAGTTCAGCTGAAAGGCTTCATGCTATTCTTACCCCAGCCTGCAACTAGGCACTTCTTACCCACAGCTTCGTACATCAAAGACATTTTATTTGCATTGTTAATACTTCAGTACACTGCTTGCTTTGTAACATTTTTATTGCAAACTATGCAACAGAGATGATTTAGATTCTGTTAAATCAACTCTTTAAGAAAAGTAAAGGTCTGAACCTTCCCCAAATTAAACAGTCACAATGGGCCCCTGAGTTCCAATGGGGCTGTTTGCAGGTGATAAAACAGCAACATCCAGGACACAGGTGTCAACCTGCAGCTTGTGAATGGCTTCCCAGTTTCTCATTCTCATCTCATTCTCATTCCTTCTTCAATTAGGCATATTTTGACTTTCACTTTCAAAATAAATCCTGATTTCCATGAAGGAAACGACCACTTAATTCTTGTTCTCCTACCTGGATATTAACGTGTAACATGTTCAGCAGGTGTAAGAAAGGAATCACTGACAGAATATCGAGGAGCTAAATATCGACCTACAAAAATATCGGTGACAAAATATCGACTACCAGAATATCGAATTCCTATCTTCAAACAGGTAACTACAAAAATATTGAATCCTAAATATTGTTGTAAATAATATAGGGGCCCATTACGATACCCGGCGTAAATAAATCCGCCAGGCATGGAAGCGGCAACAATCCGCCCGCACACACCGCCTGAACACCGACCACGCCATTACGATTACACAAACCGAAAACCGCCATCGGCGGAAAAATCACACAAAATACCGCCCGCCATCGTCCGAGTCGGAGTCAAACCGCCCGCCACGGACGGAAACACGCTACGACAACACAAAACCGCCCGCCCACACGGCCGACACACCGCACGTGAAATTACGATCGCACCGCCATGAGCGCGGAAAAACCACAAATATACCGCCCGCCAGCGCAAACAACGCCGATGAGAATCGACACGGCAGAAGCCATGGCGCCAACGTACCTGCACAGAAACCATCCGCACACAAAACCAATAGCACACAACATGGCCAACAAGTCCACACAGCAAGGCACGCACAAATACACAAGCACAGTACACATCCCGAAAACACCCCCCGGACAAACAAAAAATACAAAGGCCAGAACCCCAGACACAACACACCTGAAAACAACAGACCATGAGGACACACCCACATAGGTGAGTACAAAAGCAGCACTCCCACAGACCACAACCCCTTGCTACATTGCAAACCAGAGAGGAGAGGAGAGGACACAGTGACACAGCAAGGACAGCAGCACACCACAGAAACGCACACATCACTACCACCACCACCACCACCACCACCACCAAACCCCGGCACCACAAACCCCCTGCACATTACACAACACACACCGCACCAGCACCACAAACACCATGGCACCACAAAGAATGCCCAAGTTCACGCCCATGGAGCTGACGGTCATGGTCGACTGAGATCATCAAGGTGTACCCACAAATCTATGGGAACATGGTCCAGCACACACCACTAGCCACCAGAAACAGAATGTGGAACCGGATCGTAGACCAGGTCAATGCAGTCGGGACCCTGCCCAGGAACAGAGTCGAAATAAACAAACGTTGGAATGACGTAAAGAGCCTGGTCAAGAAGAAGGAGGGCAAAAACAGAGAGCTGGCTGCCGTCACTGGCGGAGGAATCCCGCGCTCTTTAAGACCTTCAAAGCGTGGGAGGAGAAGGTGCGAGTCGTAATCCATCCGGAGATCCTCGCCGGATTAGCAGGGGAGTGGAGGCTGGTAAGTACAAACTAATGTATACCAGCACACCGCTATGTACTCACATGCACTACCACCATGCCACAGCTCCCAGGGACAAACACCCCCATGTCCAGCACACAATACACAACACATCACACACACATGCAACAGACACTACCACACACAGCCCAAACCGAACAACTGTAAGATGCGTGGGGACATGTGTACACTAAGCCAGCCACGTAACCACCAACAGGTCCCCAAATATGCCAGAAGCGCCACAACGAGCACCCACCACACCCATGTGTCCGCCACAGCTGCACTAACCGACAAGTAACAGGTAAGTGGCAGGAACACAAAGTGCAGTGGGTGGGACGGTGGACAGCCCAAGTACAACACACACCAGGCCCCAGTCCCACAGCACAGCAAGGAGGAGCATCCCCCACACCCCACAGCCACGTGTCAGCCACCGCAGTGCTACAACGACAGCCGAAAGGCAGACATCACGGTCCACAGCAATCGGTGTCAGTGGGTGTCCAGCCACCCCCACGACCCACAACACCCCCCACCCCCACAGACCTGCAACATGGAGCACCCCCGCTTAGAGCCATGTGGCATCCAGTACAGTGCACGCACGAACAACTTGCAGGTGGGAAACTGGACAGGGCTGGATTACTGGAGGCATGAGGACCATAACACGACCAACACATGGGACATGTCACGTAGCAGACGAACACGCAGCACCGCCCACCGTCACGAACAAGTGAACAATGTGCACACGGACATGAACAACAGACTCACACCCCACATGACCCATCACAGACATAGCAACACCCAAGGAGCCACGTCTGCATGCACAAGCCACACTGAATATAGTCCCACACGGCAGCCACTGTGCAACTCATCACACACAACCGAAACACCATTGAAGTCCTGTCCATGTAGCCCCTACTGCCTGTCAACCACACACCCCACAACTACGCCTATGTAAGACAAACAACACTAGACGCAACAGAGCGGAACAACAGAAATGCACACGAACACCACTGAACCCATCAAACTCACAGACACACCATGCACATACAACATACCATCCATCCCATCCGTCAGCCCCAGTCTCATGAAAGGCATGTCATCCGCACAGCTGCCACACATACAGCAGTCACGCTAAGACACATGCCCATGACCAACCATGTGCCAGAAGTCAATTAAGCGCACGACACACTGTGAGCAACAACACACAACATGGGCCACACCCCCGAGCACTGCAGTGATGCACATGGCACAGGGCAGCACGCACACCAAGGAGATGGGACAACTGCAATACGTTGGCTGGCACACAACTATCACTCACTCATAACGATGCGTCCAATGCCATGTCCAGTAATCACAACAGACAGCAAATATGCAGGCCATGTCAAGCATGCACACACCTTAAACCATGCACTGTCATGCTGCCACAACACATGTCACGTTCGGCACCCATGGCTCACAGCATGTACCCCAAAAGCATATCCCCTCCCAAATGCGAATCTGGGGCATGGCCCCCATGTTGCCATATGCGTTCCTAAGCGTTCCATTTGAACCCCAAAAGCATATCCCCTCCCAAATGCGAATCTGGGGCATGGCCCCCATGTTGCCATATGCGTTCCTAAGCGTTCCATTTGAACCCCAAAAGCATATCCCCTCCCAAATGCGAATCTGGGGCATGGCCCCCATGTTGCCATATGCGTTCCTAAGCGTTCCATTTGAACCCCAAAAGCATATCCCCTCCCAAATGCGAATCTGGGGCATGGCCCCCATGTTGCCATATGCGTTCCTAAGCGTTCCATATGAACCCCAAAAGCAAAGTACAAACCAGACCCAGGATGGGCCAGGAGCCCGCATACACCAGAGTCACAATGAGTAGGGGCACAGCAACACACCCATCGGCATGGCCAATCCGTCCCATGCCACATGTGCACAGCACACAGTCCCATTGCCTAGCACACACAACTACAGATGCCACAGCCACACACTCGCCTCCGGGAAACCCATGTACGAGATTGCACGAACTGCCAATGTCAGACGACAAATACATACTTCGCCAGGTGCAACACAATAACAAATCTCATTCTCTCCACAGGTGACGAACTGCCGGATGCTGGGGATGGAGACAGCAGCCAGCACAGCCAGCCCACAAGCCCCCAACGAGGACACACGGATCTGGAGGATCTGTCCTCCTCTTCGGACACGGACCACCAAGCAGGCCCATCTGGTGTGGCAGGGCCCAGCCGCTCCCCAGGACCCCTCCTACCCACCAACCCATCATCCAGGGATGCTGAACAGTCCCAGCCCCCTGCTGCCACTGTCGTTGCGGCCACACCCACGGTCATTGCGGCCACTACCACTGCCGCAACCGCCACCATCGCCGCACCGACCACCACCGCCACCACCACCACCACGTCTTCGCTGGCACCAGCCCCAGCGCAGGTGGTGGCCCGGCCGACTGGATCCACCCTGGGAGCCACAGCGAGGACCGTGGTGTGCAATGTGGCTAGTGGGCAGGCCGGTGGCAGCAGGACTGGTAGGAGGAGCAGGGTCAGGGAAACGCCAGCCTCCCTGGGAGCCATGCCCTGCCTCAAATGGCCAGAGTCCTTGGGGCCTATGAGGAGGCCCAAGAACAATGGGTCAGGTCTGCTACAGACACGCGGGAGGTGCTGGGGGTGCTGAGGTCCATGGACGCCCATATGGGCCAATTCGTGTCCCGTATGGACCAACTCGTGGACCTCATGGGCCAGCTGGTGGTGGCGGTGGGGTCACAGGCAAGGCCAGCAACACCACCTCCGCCACCACCTGCTAGGGCGCAGGGTCGGGCAGCAGTGTCCACTTCCCCTGCGTCCACAGCCAGTGAGCACACCTCACCCACCACCAGCAGGTCGCCACCACACACCCCCTCCCAAACGTGGAAGGGGCCGTCCGAAGAGGAAACAGATCTCCCGGGAGGACTTCGCACGCTCCAGTCGCAAGTGAGGCAGCCAGCCAGCCTTCCGCCAGCCTTCCTTGACCAGCCACTGCATTGACTTGCTCTACGATCCCACTCCACACAGCCAGCTGGATGGCATGTGTGTGTTGGACTATGGACATAGAACCAGTGGGTACACCCTGAGCTTCACGCAGCCATGACCGACAGCTCATTGTCACTGCACGCACCACTTTTGTCATCACCTTACACACAATCACATGTCACAGTTTGGAATAAATGCACCTTTTTCACTAACTGCTGTTTGTGCCCTGTGTTTTATTTGTACGGAATACAACGGCCACCTTGGGCGGAAAGGCACCTGATGCGTGGCATGGCAATGGAATCCGGAGGGCCTGTAGGGACCTAGGGGTGGGAGACAGAACAGGAGCACATTCAATGAGTGTGTCACACACCCATCACACAGTACATGTCAACAACTACAAGCAATGTACACACATCGCACAGAGCAATAGGGCACAATGCCACAGTCACCAACAGTGGCATACTACCCTGGCCATGGAGCGTTGACACACTGCACGCAGTGAACATACGGCCACCCTGACACAGCACACACACACCTGCACAGATACAGACACATCATCCGTCGTACATGGACACTCACCGTCAAGTGAAGTAGCGGGCGATGAGCTGCTGGCGCACATTCCCAGCTTCCTCCTCTCCGCTGTCCACCTCACTCGAGCTGTCCTGGTCTGCGGGCTGGGGCCCTGGTTGATCTCCGTCATCCACAATGAGGGGGATCTGCTTCCGAATGGCCAGATTGTGCAGCATGCAGCACGCCACCACTATCTGGCACACCTTCTGTGGGGAGTACGCCAGTGCACCCCCGGTGCGGTCCAGGCACCTGAACCTGGACTTGAGGAGGCCAAAGGTACGCTCGACCACACGTCTGGTCCTCCCATGTGCCTCATTGTATCGATCGTCTGCTGGGGTGCGAGGATTCCTCAATGGACTGAGCAGCCATGCCCCATTCGGATACGCAGAGTCACCTGGGTGTGAGGGACACAGAGAACCGTTGCTATTCCAACTGGACAGGGGACAGCATCGCACAACCAGCACGCTACACCACTCCACATACTCACCGACAATACAGGCACGATCCTGTTGCATATTGGCCATCAGTCGTGGCAAGATGCTGTTGCGCATTATGTGTGCGTCATGTGCCGAGCCTGGAAACTTGGCACACACGTGGGTGATCACCATGTCCGCAAGGCACACCACTTGCACATTCAGGGAGTGCGTGTGCTTCCTGTTGCGGTACAGGTGCTCAGTGGCCTGTGGTGGAACAAGGCCAACATGTGTGCAGTCAATGGCTCCCACGACGTGTGGGATTCTGCCAAGGGCATAGAATGCACCCTTCACTGCCGCCAATTCACGAGCCCTGGGGAATCTGATGTACCTGTTTCGGTACAGCATCATGGCTGCCAGTACATCCCTCAGCACCTTGCTGAACATGGGCTGGGACATCCCTCCTCCACTGCCCACTGTGTGCTGGAATGACCCAGTGGCGAAGAAATGCATGGCGGCCATCACCTTAGCCGTGGGGGTGACAGCAGTCGGATACACCCTGCGGGGACGGAGATGGGGCTCTAACATGGCACACAGTCGATGCAGGGTTGGCCTGTCCAGCCGAAACTTCCTGATAACCTCTGTATCGTCCATGTCCGCCAGCAATTGGTATGGGCGGTCAATGTTCGGTCTCCGCCTGGGTTAAATGGCAGAGGACACATGTCAAAGCAACACGGCACATAGCAATTTCGCATACACATCACTGACATGACTGAGCAAGCACATGAGCCACAGCCCAGCTGTCAAGCTGGGACGGCACGGCCACAATACACTTACACAGGTCTCCCAACAATGGCAGAGTGAGACATACCACTGCCATGTGCATGCACATGGGGATCTAGGCCCCAATGACTTGCGGGCGTGCTGATGGGGACTGACTGCATATTCGTCAAGCGGCAACGCCACGGCAACATGAGTGTCTGCTGAGCATGGAACTGCTTCCGAGGCTGGATGAGTATGGCACACGACGACGACGATGTGGGCACGGGCTGAGCGGCCAATACAAGTGGGACCTGTGGCACGAGGGGATATGAGACAGTAGTAGGTGTCAGCACTGCACCCTATGTACAGCACTGTACGGATCACAGCTCCCGAAACATTGACTGGTGTCCACATTGACAGCCCCATGCCAAGACGGCTGTGTGCTTGCAGTCACACGTCACAGGTGAGAGGTTACATTGTACGTGCCAGGTGGCAGACGTACATAGTGGGAGCTGGCATGTGTGTGCATGTGTCTCCTGTTCAGGATCCACCAGATGGGCGCTGACTCTGTACTGAGCATTGGACACAGCATGTTCCGTGGAAGGCTTGTGTGTGTGGGATGGTGGCACTGGATGTGCCTCCGTTGGGTGGGGGGCCATGCACAGGGCGGGTACGTCGATGATTGCGCATTGTTGGTCACGGTGGGTGCACCAACTAAGATGTGTTGCCCTGTGTTCAATTCCTATGTCCGCATGATGATGGACTGTGGATGTGAGCAGACTACACATTGGTCGATGTGCTGTCTATATGCATGTGCCTTCACACCAGGCACAGCTGCCCCTGCACATGTGACCCCTGCTGGACTCGCTGCTGGGTCTGTGGAGCTGATGCACCTTCTGCGCGTGGGGCGGACAGCTCTCCTCACTTCCCTCATTGCGCATGTCATGTCTTTGCCGCAGGTGACATGGATCATGGAGGGCCCACATGTACGCGTGGGTAGGCTACACATGATTGTTCACTGGTCGCCACCCCCAGTCAGTGTTTCGAATGGGAAGGTTGTCGTGCTGGTGGTATGTTCGATGTGGCGGATGGGCGGGCCTAGGTGCGGGCTTACATTCCGGACATGGGGGGTAGTTGGATTGGCGACTAGTTGCAGTACACACGGGACACGTCTCTTCCTTTCCACATCTGGGTCATCCCTTGTACTAACTGACAGTGATACAGTCATCTTCGCCCCAGCCCTCATGTCCTCCCTCGCCCCCCAATATGCATGCTCACCTGCGAGGCTAGCGCTTGCACAGGCAGCCCCAAGCTCGCACCAGAGAGGGCAAGGAGTGTATGTGTGGGTCCAGTTGCACGAGTGGGCTGTCTCAGGGTATGATGTGTGGCGGGACGCCGTCCACCTGCGTGGTGCCCCAAATGGAGACCCGGCCTGCATGGACTATGCATCACAGTCTTCGCCTTCCGGATCCGCCACCTGCGACACCCAGTGGCTGTGGCTGCCCTTGCGGCCAGGCCGCGTCCGTCTGTGGCTGATGGCCCACACATTCACTCTTTGGCCTCTCTGGGGAGGGCTCAGGGGTGGTGGCGCACGCGCTTGCACTTAGTCGCAATGGCATGTGGCGTGGTTGGTATGATGGGCAATGGATGGGATGGTGCGAGCCACCTCCCGTGACGTCAGTGCTGCTCGTGCTGTGGTGCGTCCCCCTACACTTCCATTTGACTTTTTGCCATGCTGGACGTTGAGGTTCTATTGCCTGCGTGATATGACCAGGAGGAGCGCGAGGAGACCTCTCACACACCATGCTCCACTGCCATCCCGTGCCCTGTATCGCCTGTGCGGATTGACTATGTTGGGGTTACACCTGGTCGACTGGGGCTGTGTGTGCCTTGTCAAGGGGCATGGCGGGCGCACAACAGGATCCAGCTTGTCCACAGAGGGTGGGCTGAGGTGCGCCTGGTACCGCTTGTACGTGTGCCCGGCTGCTGTGCACACACGTGTTCACTCCCCCCGACAGGTGTCCTCTCCACAATGCCCAGGGAAGCGGTGGTGTACTGTTCATGACCCCTCCCAGCACGGCGTGCTCCAACTTGGCATGTGCGCATCTACCCGTCGCACCCACCCACCTGAGCACTGCGTCCATACGACTTCACACGACACATGTGTGTCTTCCACAGTAGTGCTACTCATTTGCGTTGACATCCAATACCAGTGGACTACATGGTCATGTCACGACTGCCGTGTACTTCACATACTCTCATCCTCTCTCATTCGTACTTGTGAAATGAGTCAGCGGAGACAGTTTTGGTTTCAAACATTATATTGAGTCTTCTGTCCTCTGTGATGCAGTATAGTGGACACTACTGGCAGCGGAATACATGTTGAGGATATACTGAGCATGATTACAAATTGGATAGGGTATGGGGTTACATGTGATTGGCTGTTGCATGTGGGATGTGGGCTTCAGAGTTACATCTGCTTGGCCAAGGCTGTGCTAATGTACATTTACGTATAGCTGCGGAGCTGCGGACTTTGACACAGACGGTATACATGTAGCCTACCAGACCGCTCGGCATCATGGGCACAGTCCATCTCAGTTCCATGTGACAGGTTTGCTGCGGTTGTTCCTCATGCACGCGTGCATGTGAGATGACATCAGGGCATGTGCTTGCGTGCATGCAGCGGCGTGCCACTTGTTGTTGCACTGTGGTGGTTACTGGACATGTCACAGTCACTGGGGTCGTGTTGTTGTTGTATGCACTTGTCGTCCATGCAAAGGTCCTGGTATGGGATTCCCGAGGCGGGGGTGGGAGGGGTGCAGCACCCACAGACTCCAGGCGACCTATTCATGTCCACTGAGCGGTGTGTGTGTCCATGTGCGCTGGATCCATGTCGTGTCCTGGTTGTTCGTGCAGTTCCGTCCATGTGGGTGCGATACACAGAGCCCATGCCACTGCCTCCCACGATGCATGCGGTGTTCCTGGATGTGATGGGGAACAGTGTGCATGTCCCGGTCATATCCGATGTCATGGCGATGTCGTTGATGGTGTGGTTACAGTTGCCGGTCGTTTGGTATGGCTGTTGTGGTGGTGACTGGCCAGTCCGTGCGGAAGCTGAGCATGGGTGCGGGGTTGGACTTCATAGGTCACTCGGGGAACCTGCGTTGTGGTCCGACGTATTTACAGGTTGTCAGGTATGCGATGCCGTCCAGCAGGGCTTCCATGTCATTGGTGGTGTACATGTTTGCCAGCCAATGAAGCGGATGGTGGCTCTCAAGGTGTTGTTCGTAAGTTGTCCCTTGGAGGACCATGATGGGGCATGCTGGGTGACATTCGATGTAGCTGTTCTCGATGATCCGTCGTGTGGAGGCACAGTGGTCCCATTTCAGTGCGGGTGCGATGTTGGCCACATACGCCATGCCCCCATAGGCAGAGCAGGCCCTGTCGTGTGCGTCCAGAGGGAGGAGTAGTGGTAGCAGGTCCGCCTTCAGACATGCCGGGTTGGAGAGGCATATCTCGACGGGATGCTGGTAGGGACACCTCCGACAGTAGAAGACGGGCATGACGCAGCTGAACAATGTGATGCGGTAAGTCAGTCGGTAACTTACGTTCAGCAGGGACAGGAGATCGCATCCCAATGTATGTATCGTGTTGGTTTTGTACAGCTTGAGCTGTTCGGCGTAGTTGGGTAGGTGTGTTGCGGTTGCCATTTCGCAGCGGTTCGTTGAGGTGGCGTGCTCTGGCTGTGTGTGCAGTCTGCAATGTGCACGCTCCGGGGTTGCTGTGAGCTCTGTGTAGTCGTAGGGAGACAGGACTTGTGTTCTGTTGGCTTGTTTGGAGGACACGGGCCCTCTTCCCACATGCTTCTCAGACAGTTCAAGGTCAGTGCTGTGTGACTCCTTCCAATTAACTTGCATGTGGCCGACATGGGGGAGTGTTTTCTTCTTTCTTCCCCGTCCGTTGTGTGCTTCTGTGATATGCGCTATCTGCCCTGTGGTCGGTCTCCTCGGCATGCCTGTGTTGGTCTATTCTTGGACAATGGCTGTATTCACCGGCTTCTGTCGTAGGGCTGTGGTTTCGGAGTTGGAATGGAAGGTCATTCAGTGCTGTCTGCTCTCCCTTGTGTGGGCGGCAGGCTGCCTTTCCGCTCTGCGTTGGGCCTTGTGTGTGGATGTTATTCTTGGGCCACCTGTTGTCGGTCCCCGGGCTCTTTGGTGTTCCGTTTCATATGTCTTGTTCATATGTGCAGGGTGGTATGGGTTTTCAGTTTGGTACTGGCGTTCCTCTTCCCGAAGGAGCCCTGCTTCTCCTAGTTGGTGTTGCCGCCGCTGTGTGCTACGCCATGTTTGTTACACTGGGGTGTGTCCTGCTGTTGCGTGACTTCACTGACATGTGTGCGTCGGTTGTGTGGCGTTGGGTGTTGTCCGTGAATTGGACGTTGGGGACATGTCTGTGGCAGGCCTGTCACGTGTCATGTGCGTTCGGGGTGGGGCTGATGTGTGTGCTGCTTGGTTGTGTCCCTGTGTCTGTGTGCGACGCATGCATGGCGCTGCGGTTGGCCTCTGCGTTGTGCGCATGTGTGGCGGCGTCATCGGCGCTTTGGGGCCGTGACGGGGTGGTTGGTTCCTAGTCCCAGGTGGTGTGTACACATGTGTTCCGCGATGTTAGGATTTGGCCTGTGTGTCATATGTGGATGCAATGGTGGATGTGTAGTGTACACGCGCTGGTGGGGGGTTGTCCGCTTTTTCCGCCCTTGCACTGTGTGCGCTGTTTGCGTGCACTTGTTGTGTGTGTGCCTACCTGCGTCTCCGCGGTACGTTGCGTCCTTGGTGGTGCATCAGCAGAAGCATGGGAAGGGCCTGCAGTGCTGGATTCATGCCCGGGGTGCCGCTTCTTCGTTGTCCGTGCTCTGCGTCCGTGTTACCGCCTCTCTTTCACGTGCGGTGTCTCTTAGCCGTGGGAGCCGTTTGTTTGCGGCATCGTAATTTATACGCCGGGCGGGACGTGTTTCGTCGGACGGTGTGTGTCAGTTGGGCTGCGCCGCTACGTGTACGGGCGCACTTTGATGGCGGACGGTGTTGCTGGCTTGCCGGCGGTGTTTGGCCT